>JARACY010000206.1:0-120958 GCA_029255725.1 Scrobipalpa atriplicella
GAATAGCCAGCAAATAAATATAAAATAGAAATTAGACGCTCAATATCCCGTCAATACAGGCAATCCCACTAGAATCCTATTTATTGAATTCCTTCTAGCTTGAAATTCGCACTGAATAAGACATCGAGCGAATCACCACTTCCGGTCCGGGCCAAGATGGCGGCGCGACAATTTCCGGTATGTGGACGCCATTATTAAGTGCCGCGGGCCTTTTGGCTTTCTTAGTTTAAAGTTTGGGCTTCTTATGGAAAAAGCGAGATTAATAAAACTGAAAACTAGCTTATGAGTTGATGAGTTTTCCTATTTATTAGCTGTTTTCCCGATTTAAACGTTTGGTACGGTCAGAACATCTTATTGACTGACAAGAAAGATTATATGTTTTGAGCGACAACTGGCGACGCTATTGAACCGTATCAGAGGCTTAAAAACTTTTACTCCAAGTTCATTGGTTCATAGCCAATTTTATGTTTATTCATCACTATTCAAAAAACCTAAATGTCATTAATAACCCCGAACCACATACGTAGAAAGGTAATTCGTTTCCCAAGGCCCAAAAACGCCCGGAAAATCTTTTCCCTCCACGCCTCACTCCCGTCAGGATAATTTATGATGCCAGCATCATTATGACGTATGGTCAGATCAATCTTATCCCATCTCAGGGTATAGTTGTTTTATCGCAGGGTAATGGGGTGGGGGTGGGAAATTACCCCTTGCAACCCCTTTTCTTTGTTGTGATTGTGATTACTTGTTGAATGGAAGTATTGTTGTGTTGATGTTGTTATTTCTACATACATACTCACGTCTTTATCTCTTACGGGGTATGCACCTCACAAAAGAGCGTTTTCACCACTTTAATGACAAGTTTTGAGAGTCATAAATCATATTATAACTGTGTATTGTTGTAGAGACCCAATCTTCTGTCTTCAGCCTGATCTTGAATTGCAATACATTAAAACCCGCGTCTACTTCTAACTACTGATATCTTTAGTTTGCCCAGAAAAAGAAGCAGTCGATATTCAATGTTTCTTACCGCTTCCAGTCCAGCATAGCAGAATGATACATATACATACATACATACATAAAATCACGCCTTTATCCCTAATGGGGTAGGCAGAGCAAAAATGACCTAAACATAGGTTGTTCCGCCACGTCTGACAAGTTTCGAGGGCTAATACAGATGATGATTATGTATATTGCTATAGTGATGGGTTGTCAGCTCATCGCCTAAATTGCAATACACTGAATCCCTTAGCTGATTTTTACAGCATGCCCGGGAGGAGATGCAGCTGGCACATTCTATGTTTTTCTATCACTCCCAGTCCAGCATGGAAGTAGCAGAATGATAATTGTCCTTATCAAGTATTTCTTAATACCTAACCCGAAATAACAGAAAATACTCACTTGCCCCAACAAAAAGTCAAGATGGCTGCCGTAGCCGTATGATTTAATTACCCTCTCAGCCTCCCATCAATAACAGAGCCACTCTATTACGGAGGTCACGCCTTTCATGGTCCTCTGGGTGTTTTGGCACAGTACAGTAAAGGAACAGTGAAACATTGAACCAAAACTGCTTATTTCTAAGCTGGAGGGATAAAACATAGAATGGTCCAGCTGCTTTTCTTCCCATACTCTAAAAGGTAATTAAGGGATTCGAAGGTTTTAGTATTTGTATTGTGATTCAGACAACTTGGCACACTAGATGATAGATATCGTATACTAAAATTGTATGTAACCAAGTTATCTCACGACTGCCGCTCGGCCATAATTGTGTGCGTGAATACAATTACGAACTCACGCACACTAAAAAAAATGCACGTGTAGGTAGATTTACACACAAGCATCGCAAAGCGGCAATCGTGAGATAAAAATACTATAAATGATTTTGCTGCGTTAGGCAATTAGGTGTTGGGAAGAATTTGGAAAACATTGCCCTCGATTCTGGCCGCCACATTCTTAACTAATTTTAAGATAGCGCTGACACTTTCTTTATTTTGTCATAAGAACAGGATAGCAAATAAACACATGTGTTTGACGTTCCTAATTTGACATAAGCTGCTTTAAATAAGAACCGAGCATAGAGCATGTTCCTTATTTTACGTTAAATAAGCAATCTAATGTCAAATTTAAGCAATTTAATGTCAGATTAGGATGTCAAAGTCATGTGTTTATTTTGCTATCCTGTTCTTATGTGAATTATAAGAAAGTGTCAGCGCTACTAAGAATTAGAATTAGTAACTGGATGGCGTGAATCGAGGCCAATGTCTAGTGTTGCAAATACAGGTTCATGTTTAAATCAAAAACTTATCCAAATCCCTGAAATTAATTCACCCTAAAACTTTCCCAAGCGGGTGAGTTTTTCCAACCCTTTTCACACTTCTTTTCACACCATTTTTCCTTGCACTAAATCAAAGTCGACTCTTATTTGCCTGCTCCCTCCCTCCCACACAAACACACAACTTCTATTACGCAATTTGCATCTCTCTTCTATTCCTTACTCGCTGAATGATGTGCGGTAGCCCAGTGAACTAAAGTTTAGTGGTCAGAATAAACTAGTAAAAAGTACATACATACATACATACATACATACTATCATGCCTGTATCCCTGATGGGGTAGGCAGAGCGTCAGCGACCCAAACAAAGGTCGTTCCGCCTCGTCTGACAAGTTTTGAGGGTTTTTTAGATATGTCTGTATATTGCTGTAGTGACAGGTTGTCAGCCTATCGCCTAAATTAAAATATACTGAAACCCTCGAATCCCTTAGCTGGTTTTTACAGCATGCCCGGGAGGAGATGCAGCTGGCACATTCTATGTTTTTCTATCGCTCCCAGTCCAGCATGGAAGTAAAATAATAAATAGTGATCGACTTTTTAAGGTAGATTTATTATGATTTTTAAACTACCATGCTGTTCTAGGAGCGATAGAAAACATAAATGGTCCAACTGGTTTTCTTCCCGGGTATACTGTAGAAGTTAGTATTTTTCAGTATCGTAATTTAAGAAATATGTCATAATTGGGCTATTGATGCTTTGCCTACTTCTCAAGTAATATAGGCGTGATCATTTGATCTGAAGTAGATAAATAGCTAAATGTAACTGAGTGATTTTTATTTCCACCTTTCTTAATCCATCCCGGTCAATGGCACCACATTTAAAAATTTTTACTGCCAAACCCCGTCAGAGCATCCTGTATCAATCAAGCGAGGCAGGTACAAGCACCCTCTACATAATACATGGTGTTCACCAGGTTGTAGCACCTCGGGCGCTGGTAAAGTGTTGAAATAGCGTCTTGGGTAATGTTTAGCATAATTTTAAGACATTTTGGCAGATTATATGCTTTGCAGGTGCTACAAACAGCCTATGCCTAATTTATATCCATTTGTTTCACACCGAACTTTTTGGATAGTTTTTGTCAGCCTATTGCCAATGTACTAAAGCCTAGATTGTTTTAAACAACAGAACTAAAGACGATCTGACGTAATAGCTCTGTTAAGAATTCAATGTAATATCAGGGTGAAAGGACAGGTATCCATCGTATTTGGTCGAAACGTCGGGGTCTAACCTTTCGTTCAATAAAAACAAATATTAAGCCGTTCAGTTTTCATTATGAATAACACTTGTTTATCATTTCTTAATAGAATAGTATATCCACAAAAAACACCCAAAATAGATAGTATACTTTTATTTCATCATCCAAACGAAAATTTTAAAAACATTCAAATACTTATTAGGAAGCAGAAGTGGGAATCTAAAAAAAATACCTTTTATAGGTATCAACGAGCCGGATTGTCAAATTTTTATGTATAAGTCGGGTAAAATAATACATTATTAACTCAAATGATTGATTCTTTTGCGCAGTTAGGGCTTTAATTTTATACTCTCTTCAAGATGAAAAGTATTGATAATTTGTCTAACGATAGTTTACCATTAAAATTAATTATTAAACTAATTCGAGGCAAATGTTTAACCGCGGACTGTCAGAGTATAATGGATAGCGTTTGTGGTCTGTGCAATTTTAGCTCCTATTAATAAAGGGTGTGAAATTTTAATCTTCTTTTATTGTGTGAAGTGATGAGTCCAACAAACGACTAATGAAAAAATAGACATACGACGTAAAGTTATTAACCGACCGGAACCAACAGTTTAACCTGGCCTATAAACCAAGATTATCTTAATTTATATTTGTAAATATAGACATTATTTTGTTAATATTAAATGCTTTGTGTGTCCCTCTTGGGAATAGAACCCACGAACATCAAATCAAGAGCCCAAGGATCAGTTCACTAGACGCTAACTAACACAACTGAAGTTTACAATTTAGAAAATACCTAACTTTTAATAGTTTCGATTTGAATGACTCTGTATATAATGGTTTGGTTCGAAATTGGTTTGTATACGAAACAGCAATACTGTCTGTGATTTATCAGAGCATTAATAGCGGTTTTAATTGGTTTCCGGTATTTGAATGTTTGTTTTTAGTGGATATTAGATATTGCCTCTGTAGTCTAGTGGTATTAACCTTGGGCTCTCGATACGGATGCCCACAGGTTCCCAATCGGGCAGATATTGGATGATGAAATAAAAGTATACTATCTATTTTGGGTGTTTTTTGTGGATATACTATTCTATTAAGAAATGATAAACAAGTGTTATTCATAATGAAAACTGAACGGCTTAATATTTGTTTTTATTGAACGAAAGGTTAGACCCCGACGTTTCGACCAAATACGATGGATACCTGTCCTTTCACCCTGATATTACATTGAATTCTTAACAGAGCTATTACGTCAGATCGTCTTTAGTTCTGTTGTTTAAAACAATCTAGGCTTTAGTACATTGGCAATAGGCTGACAAAAACTATCCAAAAAGTTCGGTGTGAAACAAATGGATATAAATTAGGCATAGGCTGTTTGTAGCACCTGCAAAGCATATAATCTGCCAAAATGTCTTAAAATTATGCTAAACATTACCCAAGACGCTATTTCAACACTTTACCAGCGCCCGAGGTGCTACAACCTGGTGAACACCATGTATTATGTAGAGGGTGCTTGTACCTGCCTCGCTTGATTGATACAGGATGCTCTGACGGGGTTTGGCAGTAAAAATTTTTTAAATGTGGTGCCATTGACCGGGATGGATTAAGAAAGGTGGAAATAAAAATCACTCAGTTACATTTAGCTATTTATCTACTTCAGATCAAATGATCACGCCTATATTACTTGAGAAGTAGGCAAAGCATCAATAGCCCAATTATGACATATTTCTTAAATTACGATACTGAAAAATACTAACTTCTACAGTATACCCGGGAAGAAAACCAGTTGGACCATTTATGTTTTCTATCGCTCCTAGAACAGCATGGTAGTTTAAAAATCATAATAAATCTACCTTAAAAAGTCGATCACTATTTATTATTTTACTTCCATGCTGGACTGGGAGCGATAGAAAAACATAGAATGTGCCAGCTGCATCTCCTCCCGGGCATGCTGTAAAAACCAGCTAAGGGATTCGAGGGTTTCAGTATATTTTAATTTAGGCGATAGGCTGACAACCTGTCACTACAGCAATATACAGACATATCTTAAAAAACCCTCAAAACTTGTCAGACGAGGCGGAACGACCTTTGTTTGGGTCGCTGACGCTCTGCCTACCCCATCAGGGATACAGGCATGATAGTATGTATGTATGTATGTATGTATGTACTTTTTACTAGTTTATTCTGACCACTAAACTTTAGTTCACTGGGCTACCGCACATCATTCAGCGAGTAAGGAATAGAAGAGAGATGCAAATTGCGTAATAGAAGTTGTGTGTTTGTGTGGGAGGGAGGGAGCAGGCAAATAAGAGTCGACTTTGATTTAGTGCAAGGAAAAATGGTGTGAAAAGAAGTGTGAAAAGGGTTGGAAAAACTCACCCGCTTGGGAAAGTTTTAGGGTGAATTAATTTCAGGGATTTGGATAAGTTTTTGATTTAAACATGAACCTGTATTTGCAACACTAGACATTGGCCTCGATTCACGCCATCCAGTTACTAATTCTAATTCTTAGTAGCGCTGACACTTTCTTATAATTCACATAAGAACAGGATAGCAAATAAACACATGACTTTGACATTCCTAATCTGACATTAAATTGCTTAAATTTGACATTAGATTGCTTATTTAACGTAAAATAAGGAACATGCTCTATGCTCGGTTCTTATTTAAAGCAGCTTATGTCAAATTAGGAACGTCAAACACATGTGTTTATTTGCTATCCTGTTCTTATGACAAAATAAAGAAAGTGTCAGCGCTATCTTAAAATTAGTTAAGAATGTGGCGGCCAGAATCGAGGGCAATGTTTTCCAAATTCTTCCCAACACCTAATTGCCTAACGCAGCAAAATCATTTATAGTATTTTTATCTCACGATTGCCGCTTTGCGATGCTTGTGTGTAAATCTACCTACACGTGCATTTTTTTTAGTGTGCGTGAGTTCGTAATTGTATTCACGCACACAATTATGGCCGAGCGGCAGTCGTGAGATAACTTGGTTACATACAATTTTAGTATACGATATCTATCATCTAGTGTGCCAAGTTGTCTGAATCACAATACAAATACTAAAACCTTCGAATCCCTTAATTACCTTTTAGAGTATGGGAAGAAAAGCAGCTGGACCATTCTATGTTTTATCCCTCCAGCTTAGAAATAAGCAGTTTTGGTTCAATGTTTCACTGTTCCTTTACTGTACTGTGCCAAAACACCCAGAGGACCATGAAAGGCGTGACCTCCGTAATAGAGTGGCTCTGTTATTGATGGGAGGCTGAGAGGGTAATTAAATCATACGGCTACGGCAGCCATCTTGACTTTTTGTTGGGGCAAGTGAGTATTTTCTGTTATTTCGGGTTAGGTATTAAGGAAATACTTGATAAGGACAATTATCATTCTGCTACTTCCATGCTGGACTGGGAGTGATAGAAAAACATAGAATGTGCCAGCTGCATCTCCTCCCGGGCATGCTGTAAAAATCAGCTAAGGGATTCAGTGTATTGCAATTTAGGCGATGAGCTGACAACCCATCACTATAGCAATATACATAATCATCATCTGTATTAGCCCTCGAAACTTGTCAGACGTGGCGGAACAACCTATGTTTAGGTCATTTTTGCTCTGCCTACCCCATTAGGGATAAAGGCGTGATTTTATGTATGTATGTATGTATATGTATCATTCTGCTATGCTGGACTGGAAGCGGTAAGAAACATTGAATATCGACTGCTTCTTTTTCTGGGCAAACTAAAGATATCAGTAGTTAGAAGTAGACGCGGGTTTTAATGTATTGCAATTCAAGATCAGGCTGAAGACAGAAGATTGGGTCTCTACAACAATACACAGTTATAATATGATTTATGACTCTCAAAACTTGTCATTAAAGTGGTGAAAACGCTCTTTTGTGAGGTGCATACCCCGTAAGAGATAAAGACGTGAGTATGTATGTAGAAATAACAACATCAACACAACAATACTTCCATTCAACAAGTAATCACAATCACAACAAAGAAAAGGGGTTGCAAGGGGTAATTTCCCACCCCCACCCCATTACCCTGCGATAAAACAACTATACCCTGAGATGGGATAAGATTGATCTGACCATACGTCATAATGATGCTGGCATCATAAATTATCCTGACGGGAGTGAGGCGTGGAGGGAAAAGATTTTCCGGGCGTTTTTGGGCCTTGGGAAACGAATTACCTTTCTACGTATGTGGTTCGGGTTTATTAATGACATTTAGGTTTTTTGAATAGTGATGAATAAACATAAAATTGGCTATGAACCAATGAACTTGGAGTAAAAGTTTTTAAGCCTCTGATACGGTTCAATAGCGTCGCCAGTTGTCGCTCAAAACATATAATCTTTCTTGTCAGTCAATAAGATGTTCTGACCGTACCAAACGTTTAAATCGGGAAAACAGCTAATAAATAGGAAAACTCATCAACTCATAAGCTAGTTTTCAGTTTTATTAATCTCGCTTTTTCCATAAGAAGCCCAAACTTTAAACTAAGAAAGCCAAAAGGCCCGCGGCACTTAATAATGGCGTCCACATACCGGAAATTGTCGCGCCGCCATCTTGGCCCGGACCGGAAGTGGTGATTCGCTCGATGTCTTATTCAGTGCGAATTTCAAGCTAGAAGGAATTCAATAAATAGGATTCTAGTGGGATTGCCTGTATTGACGGGATATTGAGCGTCTAATTTCTATTTTATATTTATTTGCTGGCTATTCTATTTTTGTTAAAATCAGTAAGGGATTTTGATAAATGATTTTTTGACCATTATCAAATTATAAAAGAAATAGGATAACTGATTATGTATGAATAATTCAATTTCAATTATTACCTTAAAAAACATGGTTATATTCGATTTCTGTAATTTAATAGCCTAAACAGAGATATACATACATACATATAATCACGCCTTTATCCCGAATGGGGTAGGCAGAGCGTAAACGACCAATGAAAAGGTCGTTCCGCCACGTCTTACAAGTTTTGAGGGCAATTTTAGACTGAAATGTGTATGGCTATAGTGACAGGTTGTCAGCCTATCGCCTAAATTGCAATACACTGAAACCCTCGATTCCCTTAGCTGATTTTTACAGCATGCACGGGAGGAGATGCAGCTGGCACATTCTACGCTTTTCTATCACTCCCAGTCCAGCATGGAAGCAACTATTATAAGATGTCTTTCATATTCATTGAGCGAGCATATACTAGTGACTATGAAGACACTTGCTGTCAGGATTTGCAGTCGGCACGTCCCGATCACGTCCACCCTTCCACTTGCTTTTACCAAGCATTATGCTCATAGGAAGTATTCTTCATACTGTGTGGTACAAGTGACAAACTAAGATCGGATAGGTGCCTTGATATTCGGAGAGAGCCAGCGGATTTTAGCGATGAGTTTGCTTTCAATTATTGTCTATAATACATCTAACTGAGACAGAAATGACGATGAGGGGATTCCACGTAGGTACATATAACAAAACCAAGAAAGTTCTAAGTCTAAGTTTAAATGGACAAAAGTTGAATACCATAAGAAGGCTAGCGATGAATTACATACATAACATCAATTCGCTGACGATACGATTTATTTTTCAAAATCAAATTAAAAATATGAGCTTGTGGTTATCTCCAGAGCTAAGACACAAAGCCACCACTCAGTATGACCATGCTTGACGTAGCAGTCGGCCGGGTGTGGACAATACATTTGAGAATTATTTTAATTCTTTTCTCAGTTAATCAATCTCAACAAAATCGCCTTCAGCTCGTAACTTGTACCACACCCCACGACACTTTCCTCGCTAGTGCCACGGCGGCAATAAGTTAGAATTTTCCTAATAATCTCCGTAGTTGCGCGGGTATGTCGGGGCGTAATGGCACTGCGGAGATGGGGCGAAATGGCACGATCATGTGTAAGGATTTTTTCGACTTTTCACTCTTTTATTCTGACGTTAAAACGTTCACGGATGAGTAGTTTTGCATTTGATGCTTCTTCGTTCATTCTTTTTCTCAGAGTACTGAGGTTGGTAAAGAACGAAATAGGTGGTTGAAAATAAAAGTAATATGAATATAATATAATGTCCATGATTTAGATTCAAATTTCTTTTATCCATTTTAACTATTATATCGTGGCAGAGTACCATAATAATTACAACTCATCTTCATTACCTTACCACATATAGAATTGATATTTTTTTAACCAGAAAATAGCAAAAAATTATAAAAATATTGCGTGCGTCGAGATGCCGATTGTACTTGAAAATTGACTTTTTTGAAAATAAGAATTTGATTGTCTATTATACAGGGTGTTAATTTATTTGCATGCCATAGCTTAGGATTCAGTAACGTTAAAAGAGCCCATAAAAATATAAAATAGTAAATCCAACTCAAAAAATCAAAAAACCGGTGCGTCTGGCTCTCTCGCTATAACCGACTCCGAGCCCGCGCGAGTCGTTATCAATGGTCGATGCGACTACCTCTGGGAATCCTTATAGATCCCAAGAGTTGGATTTTTTTATATTTTTTATAGGCTCCTTTAACGTTACTGAAACATCCCCTAAGCTATGGCACGCAATTAAATTAACACCCTGTATAGGTACTCGCGGCATATCGAATTATCGAAATACTCATAGAATAGCAGAAATAACAGGTACTAGTATTATTATAATATTCGTATAAAACAAACAAAACAACAACATGCCGCTACTTCGCTTATCAGTAAAAAAAGAAAAAAAAAAAACGCCGACCTAATTCCAAAATACTCGCTGACCGCCACAAAGCAATATTTCACCAGTTTTTAAAACACCACTTTATGCGCGAAGTTGCTGATTTATTACGTTAAACGAAACTGCCTCCGTGGTCTAGTGGTCTGAGCCATGGGCTCTCGATCCGGAGGTCGTGGGTTCGATTCCCAGTAGTGTATTGAAATTAAGTCGATAGGCTGTCAAGCATAAATACACATACACAGTTCTATCTGTTGGACTTTTATTAGGTTTTTGATGGTCTGCCTACCCCATAAGTCGTAATTATTATGTATAACTCTAATCTATATTTACCGTAACACACTTAAGGCGCCATGACGGGTCTATCAGTCACGGCGGACTTCAGCATGGGATATTAATTACACCCTTAATAAATCATTCCATGGTGATGGATAACTGAAGGGCTAGTGGTTTTGTTTGTGATTATAACCCATGGCTTGTATGGGTATTGTTATGGTATGGTATGGTATGGTAGAGAGTAAGTTGTTACTAACGGCTGATACTTCGAACTAAGCATGGACTAGTGACAATAAATAGTTTCACTACCGAACATAGGGCAAATAAATGACAATACATTCTAAATTCTAAACTACCGATCAGTTAAGATCAAGCTAAGAAAATTCTTTTTTATTTGGTAGGTTGAAAGTATATGTGATGCACCGGACCCAAAAAAAATTCTAATTAATATCCTTATCTAACGGACAAATTTAATAATGTACTTTTATTTTGGGAAAACATAATTATTCCCATTGGAAATCAGGCTAATCTGCTGGCAAGCAATATCTTATTGTATCTACGATGAAGTCCACAAATAATCTCAATAGTAACACCAACTCACAAAATAAACCCTTTGTTCATTCCTCAACCTATAACCAAGCGTTTAACCTGCCGAATAAGCATCAGGCATTAGCAAATCAAAACTCCTTTCCACACTGCTGAATAACAGATGTAATTCGATCCTATAGCAGCCACGAGGCGAACAGTGAACACCTCCATTTTATTCAGCTACAAGTCCCGCTGCATAGTAAATAATGTGATACATATGTATGAGAGAACCGTAGATATCGAATTAATATGGATGCGGTCTGTGCGTTAAGAAAATTGTAAGTACGCACTTGTTACGTTGGGCAAAAGTCGTGTCAAGGGAAAGTGTTTTATTATAACATGAAATTCAAGACGCCAATTTAGCAAGACTGTCCCATTTTTTAACAGATTAAAGTCAGAACTAATTTTGTTTTAGTAGTGGATAGTGGCTAGTGTCTAGAATTTAGTTTAATAGATCAAAACGGAATTTCATCAGCTTGACCTGTCAAAATAATAGTCATTGCCAATGATATACGACGATAAACATAGCATAGCATTCGTGTAATATCGAAAATATTCTTATTTACGTTTATTTGATATCTAAAAATAGAAAGAAAACCAAATCGTACCATATTCAAATACACCAATAAGTACCACTCGCGCGATAATTCGGCGCTTCCGGTCCGCGGGCAAGATGGCGTCCAAGATGGCGGTAATTTCCGGTGGCCGCCGCGCTGCGAGTGACAAGACAACTACCTCCTTTTATTCTGGTAATTGCCTGCGACTGCGAGCAAGTGTTGGAGTGGATGAGGGTGAGAGGGTATTGGTATAGTGTGTATGAATATAAATATGTTGTGCTATAGTATTTTTTTAAATTAATAATAACAGGCGTGGTATTAAAATTTAAAACTTCTGTGTCAGATTTTTTAAACAGGGAAAATATAAAGTTTTATTGGTTTAACCGTAGCAGCTGTAAAAAGTGCTTGTGATAAGTCAATAAATAACAAAATTTGAAATTACAATAGAGGGCCATTTTGCACTGTAGAATAAACTCAACTCCTTTCTCGCAGGATATAGAGAATTGAATATCAATCAGTGCGCGATGTCTCGGCTAATAGAATTAGAAAGCGAACTGCGTTGGCTGCCTTCTTGAAGCTGCGGTGTCCTTTCATACTGAGTTCACTACCGGCTGTGCCCCGTTTGGAATACACAAGTAAATAAAACTTTATACTGGCTGTAAAATTTAAGAAATAATATTCATTAACAAATATTGATGCCGCGTCCTATAACTAAGCTAGACAAACCAGAAGAGCAATGATATACAATACCTAGGTACATAAAGTCACGCTTATACTCCTTGTGGGGTAGGCGTCCAAAGCCAAAGAAAGCTTGTCCCATCTGTCAAATATTTAAAGCATATCTCAGAAAAAAAAGTGTTTTTTATCATGTCAGTATTATAAGGTAAATAAAGAAAAGTTTTTGTGATAGGTAATAATTTTAAGGATACTAAAAAAGAAGAGTATTTTCTTACGTCTTGTTCATTTTGAATGTCATTTTCGTTTCTCATGCTTGCAGCTTTAAAAGTGTTAAGTGTTGTACCGTGCTTTGCTTGTACAAGTAACTTGACTGACTCTTTTCAAACGAGGCTTGAGACCACTGCCAGCTAAATAATAAAATTACCCCCGGGACCCGCGACTCCTAAGAAGCCGGATTTGCGTAATCAAAGAGCGCATAATCGGATTTGGCGCAACCGGCCCGCCTTTTATTTGTTCATCTGGGTCTTTGTTGAGAAATCGATCTCTTGATTCTTTTGATTACGCGAAACCGGCTCTGGAGTCTTCGTAGCGAAAAGGGAAGATTTCTTGTTATTTGTGACATGCAAAGCACGTAAAACTTCGTAACAGTTTTGAGAAGGCATGATGGGAAACTTAAATGTTTAAAACATTATGAACAAATCAAAAGGAACAAACTTTAAAAGCGAGATATTTTAGCTTCGGTGGAGAAAATAACACAAACTGATTCCAAGGGTTTTTTTTTTTTGTATCGGGTTCATCTTACTTTCATGACGACTTTCATTCAGGTTGGTAGACTCAAAAACTTCCTCAGCAGAGGAAGAGTCGGTCTCACTCACTTAAACCGGAACACAAAAGCACGATCACTTCAGCACAAAAAGTGGTACTTCCTACAACGTAAAAACATCTCAAACCAGCCAGCAATATAGTTAACCCTTCGTCTGCGATAAATAAACCTTGTGTGTCGCGCCACCGACGACACATTGTTGCTTAGCCGAGCGAGATATCAGCAGTCGGCACACCGCTCACATCACGCCGGTGGTACCTTTCAGCTTTTACAGCTGGCTGGCTCTGTAGTCTAGTGGTCGGTGCCAGGTCGTGGGTTCGACTACACTATTTCGGTGATTTAAAAACGCTTATCGCGATATGTGCACTTTTGGGCTTTTGTAGCTTAATGACCCTGTAGACTAGTGGTGGGCTTGGTGTCTCGAATCGTGAATTGTGGGTTAATTTAGGTAGGTACCTTAGCTGCTTTAGTGTAGTGGTCTAAGCCATGGGCTAGTAAAAGAGATGTCGTAGGTTCCAACAAGTTCGATTCATATGATTGTTGCTTAGCCAAGCGCGATATCGGCACAAACCATACGGGATAAGCGTTTGGTCGTCTAATCAGAATGTGCACTTTTATCTTCCACTAGTTGGACATATAAAGGTGCTATATAGAAAATTAAGTAGGTACCAATACTTTAAATTATGTTAATTCACTTACATCATAACATTTAACCATCTTGAGATTTTTAGAGAGATAACAGCTGGTTTAGTTGCATAGCACCATGAAGACTAGTGTAGTCCATTACTTAAAAAACCGGCCAAGAACGTGTCGGATACGCCCATTATGTAGGGTACCGTAGATAAAAATTTAATTAAAACAACATAATTTTCTACAAAATTCGATACCCCACTCACAATTGGTAAAGTACAAAAAAATTGGGCCTCCAGAAAAAAATACATTTGTTTTTGTTTTTTATACATTTCCTGCATCACTATAATCTATCTTCGTAGCAAATTTCAGGTCAATACGTGAAAAACTGAGTTTTTTATAGGGGATGCTAGGCAGACGGACGGACAGACAATGAAATGATACGAGTTTCTAATTTGACTACAGAACCCTAAAAATTATAATTATTACATACCTAAGTACAGTTCAATTTTACTTTGATACTTTTTATTAAAACCTTAAAACAGTTAAAGATTTTAGTAATAAATAAAAAAAAGGTAATCACACAAAAAAAAAAAGACAAGAAAAAAAATCACACCTCTCTCACATGTTTCTCCACCCCCACACCAATAGATAAAGACCATGTTGAATACATTACTTCTGATCCGGCGATATAAAAATTTATATCCGCGATCCGTACACAATAAACAGGCTTTGCCGGATCATGCGGATGTGCCGGATATCACGTATATCCGCGGATAAGTCAGTTCAGAACGCGATACGGGATGGGTGGGCGTTGAGGCTCGGGTGTGCTAAATCTTGCTTCTGGTCTGGATCGGTTTGGGAATTTGTTAAGGATATTGACTGTAGGCGCATAATGTCGTAGATCGTAAGTAGAATTATTTGCTAATTCGGTTTTTGGCGAAACTTCTAGGGATATTGCGAAAATACTTTTCTTAAATTTACTGGAAAAAGATAGGTTCTTGCGAAAAAACGAGTCGTCATATTAACATTTACATATTATCCTTCATTCTGATTGGTTAAGTAAATAACATGCGTTAATGATTGGTATTTAAAATGTCAACCAATTAGATGAAATCTAATTTTGGGCTCGCTGACCTGTTCTAGTAAGATTGGCAAATGTTTTCACTATTGTCAAATTTCACGCACTATTGTTAACTTTTGTATTTAAAGAGTATATCTGTTGATTTGCGTAGTCGGGGTTTTAAAACTTCCGTTGAATGATAGTTGGTCTATTGACTAGAGTAGTCTGGTTCTGATTGGTGAAGTCGCAAACACCTTTTCTATTGGTCACTTAAATAAAGTAGTGGGAGTAGAGGGGATTTCAAGTGGGATACCAGTTTTGGGTTTCGAGGGCAGTTCAGTTATCTTTGGGGCGTAGAAGTTATCGGTCGGTCTTGCTGAAACTCTGTCAGTCCTAATAATTTCAATCGTGCGTTATATTTTAAAAAGTGCATTTAAAATAAAAGTGTTAAAAGTGGTTCCTGGTTTTATTCCTGCGTGGAGTTAACACATCAGAAGTTGGATTCTTATCCAGTGCCCACAAATTCAGGTCAGTTATATCTGTATATTCACGTACTTTTAGAATCGTTATTTTTATATTTAAAATTCTTCTTTCGGTTTAACATTGAAGTGGTCAAACTGAACAAGTGTTTTTTTTTTTTTTTCTTTTTTTTTCTTGTTTGTTATTAATAAAAGTAAATTGCATTTTTTTTATTTTGTTGGCAAATCAAAATGAAATGTTCAAATTTAAAATTTGATTAATTTTTCTTCCGAATGAAATAAGAATAGAATTTAATTACTATAATTCTTTTGTAGCTGTGATAGTTTATTTTTATTTTTATTTTTACTTTATTTTTTTATTAAAAAAAAATAGTATGTAAAGAATGATTTAACTTATTTTACATAAATTGAATTTAGACGTGGGTACTTCTATTATTTTCCTTAAAAATAATAATAAAAATTACTTTTGAGGAAAAAAAGAAATGAAAAAAATACAGTAGTTAAATATTATATTTTTCAGTTTAACAAAGTGTTACAGTTTAATACTAATGCAAATTAGGTTTTTGATAAAGAGCAATTATGTCCAAATATTTTCAAACTTTTACAGGAATGGATACTAATAAGGAAGAAAGACATGTGCTGTCGCCCATTCTTGGAACTCGCTGGCGTATGGGAGCTAGTGACGCTGCACGCAGGTCACGCAGCCGTATCAGGAGGTCGCGCAGCCGCGCTGACGAAGCTGATGCTAGGGCGAGGTCGCGCACCCGTGCTAACGTCAGGGCGAGATCACGCAGCCGCGCTGACGACGCTGATGCCAGGGCGAGGTCGCGCACCCGTGCTAACGCCAGGGCGAGATCACGCAGCCGCGCTGACGACGCTGATACTAGAGTGAGATCGCGCAGCCGCGCTAACACCACGACGAGGTCGCGCAGCCGCGCTGACACCCGGGCGAGGTCGTGCAGCCGCGCTGACGCCAGGGCGAGGTCGCGCAGCCGCGCTGACGCTACGGTGAGGTCGCGCAGCCGCGTTGACGCCAGGGTGAGGTCGCGCAGCCGCGTTGACACCAGAGCGAGGTCGCGCAGCCGCGCTGACGCCAGAGCAGGGTCACGCAGCCGCGTTGACGCCAGGGTGAGGTCGCGCAGCCGCGTTGACACCAGAGCGAGGTCGCGCAGCTGCGCTGACGCCAGGGCAGGGTCGTGCAGCCGCGTTGACGCCAGGGTGAGGTCGCGCAGCCGCGTTGACACCAGAGCGAGGTCGCGCAGCCGCGCTGACGCCAGGGCAGGGTCACGCAGCCGCGCTGACGCCGAGAGGAGGTCACGCAGCCGCGCTGACGCCGGGAGGAGGTCGCGCAGCCGCGCTGACGCCGGGAGGAGGTCGCGCAGCCGCGCTGACGCCGGGAGGAGGTCGCGCAGCCGCGCTGACGCCGGGAGGAGGTCGCGCAGCCGCGCTGACGCCGGGAGGAGGTCGCGCAGCCGCGCTGATGCCGGGAGGAGGTCGCGCAGCCGCGCTGACGCCGGTAGGAGTTCGCGCAGCCGCGCTGACGCCGGGAGGAGGTCGCGCAGTCGCGCTGACGCAGGCAGGAGGTCGCGCAGCCGCGCTGACTCCGGCAGGAGGTCGTGCAGCCGCGCTGATGCCGGCAGGAGGTCGCGCAGCCGCGCTAGCGTTTCTGGACGAGAGCGCTGCCACAGCCACAGCCGTACATCACAAGAGGTCCGACGGGATAGAGAAAATAGAGCGAAAAACTGTTGCAATAAGTCAAGTAAGAGTAGACATGATACTAAATCTGATTGTGAATCTCTGGATATGGCAAACACTTTTAGAGAATTTATTAAAATTATGAAATCTGAAAGTAATTCATCTCAAACTGAAAGATATCCAGTGATTAACAATGCAGTGCCCGAGTTTGATCCTGTTAAAAGAAATCAAACAATCGACATGTGGATCACCAAAGTAAATGAATGTGCTAGTATTTATAATTGGTCAGAACGTCAAACAATACATTATGCATTACCTAAATTAGTGGGGTTGGCTCAACGATGGTATCAAGGTTTGCCAAGTGTAATGTTTTCGTGGGAGGAATGGCAAATCAAATTAAAAACTGCCTTTCCTAGTACAGAAAATTATGGACAGCTGTTGATGGAAATGCTTAATTGTCGTGCTAAATTTGGTGATCCACTTGAAGAATATTTTTACGAGAAGATGATATTTTTAAATCGTTGTAAAATATCTGGGAAACAAGCTGTGGATTGCATTCTTTTCGGGATTGAAGATAGGTCGGTTCGAACAGGTGCTGAAGCGGTACAATTTACTGATCCAGATAAATTGTTAGTATATTTGAGAAGTGTAAAATCAATTAAAAGGTCGGATAGGTCTAGCAATAAAAAATATAGTACCACTGATCAAAGCAATAAATCTAAAATAAGTTTTCAAAATCAACACAAAATTGAAAATAAATCCTTGAGATGTTACAATTGCGGCGAAGAAGGACATCCCAGTTTTAGGTGTAAACAGCCTTTAAAGAAATGCGATATTTGTTTCAAACTTGGTCATCAAAATGTTAACTGCCCAAATAAAAATACTATAGTACCAAAACCGAATGAAAACTCTGTAAAATTGATTTCATATACTAACGAAAGAGAAAAGAAATATTATAAAAATGCAGGTATTAACGGAAAAGAAGTAAGTTGTTATATTGATTTTGGCAGTCAGTGTACGATGTTGAGGGAGTCTGACGCGAAAGATATTATTGGCACATGGGACAGGGACGATCTTCCATCACTGAAGGGATTTGGGGATGGAACAGTAGAGGCTATAGGAAAGAGCGTAGTACAACTGTCTGTTGATTCTGTGGAGGCTGTGACGCCAATAGTAATAGTTCCTGATTATACATTAGATGTTCCATTGTTTATCGGGCAAACATTCACGGAGCAAAAACATGTTGGTTTTATTAAAACATATGAATCATTACATATGATAAACATAGATAATTTTGATAAAATAAAAATATTAGTTTACACAAAATCCGATTCAAAAATTGAAGGTTTGTGTGAAGTACAAGTTTACACTGATCCCAAATTGAATGGTGACTTGTTAATAGAGCATAAGTTGAGACAAGAACCGCGAAAAGAGTACGAAATATTGCAAGGACATTGTAGAGTTGAAAATGGTTCAGGTTCTGTGATGATAAGGGGACTTCCGGAAAGACAATTTGTAATGCCAAAAGACACATTAATATTGCGATCATTGCGTATAAATGCTGTTGATGTACGTTCAGTAGAACAACACAGTTATGATACATCAAAGATGGATATTAAAGCTGAGAATGTATCTGTTGACAATTTTCTTGACAGGAAAAATTCGGATAAATTGGTAAAATTATTAAATGAGTTCAGAGATTGTTTTGCTTTCTCAAATAATGAAATTGGTTGTACCCATCTAGCAGAGATGGAAATTCGTTTAAATGATCAAACTCCTGTTGTCTATCGGCCATACAGATTGTCTCAGCCGGAACGGGAATCAGTTAGGAAGATTGTTGATGATCTGCAAGCTTGTAATATAATTCGCGAGTCAACCTCAGACTATGCCTCACCAATTGTTTTAGTTAAAAAGAAGTCCGGGGAAAATAGGATGTGCGTAGATTATCGGGCACTTAATAAAAAAACGGTCAAAGAACATTATCCCATGCCTAGGATTGAAGATCAAATTGACAATTTATCTGGTCAAAAATATTACACCACGCTTGATTTAGCGTCTGGTTATTACCAGATACCTGTTGCTAAGGAGTGTAGACATCTTACTGCATTTGTTACCCCGGATGGTCATTACGAGTTTAATCGAATGCCATTCGGGTTAGCTAATGCACCATCCACATTTCAGAGAATGATTAATAAAGTGCTCGGTAACGCGAGATTCCAACATGCATATGCATACATGGATGACGTTATAATTCCTTCTCCAGATATTGAAACTGGAATGGAACGCCTTCGAAATGTTCTTAATTTATTTCGTGAAGCCGGCCTTACACTGAAGTTGGCAAAGTGTCATTTTTTTAAAAAGACTATTGAGTATTTGGGGTTTGAAATTAATGCTGATGGCATTAAACCTGGCAGTCAAAAAATTGATGCAGTCAAAAAATTTCCCAAACCTGTAGATCAACACACCGTGCGCCAATTTTTGGGACTGGCCAGTTATTTTCGGCGATTTGTGAAAGACTTTTCTCTGATAGCTAGACCATTAACTAGATTATTAAAGAAAGATGTTAAATGGCAATGGAAAGAAGATGAAGAGAATGCTTTCATAAATCTAAGGAAATCTTTAGTGGAAAGACCGGTGTTGGCGTTATACAATCCTACATTTGAGACTCAAGTGCACACGGATGCAAGCAAAATCGGACTTGGAGGGATTTTGTTGCAACGAGAAAAGTCGGACATGCCTTTTAAACCCGTGGCTTATTACAGCCGACAAACCTCACCAGAAGAACAGCACTTCAGTTCATATGACCTTGAGACATTGGCTGTCGTGTGTGTTTTACAACGTTTTCGTGTGTATTTGTTAGGACTGCATTTTAAAATTGTTACCGATTGCAATTCGCTACGAGCTACATTCGGAAAAAAGGATATGATTCCAAGGGTAGCACGTTGGTGGAATGCAATGCAGGAATATAATTTTGAAATGGAATACCGACCAGGAGTTAATATGGCCCATGTCGATGCACTCAGTCGGAATCCTACTGATTCTTTAGCATCATTTGAAGTTAATTTGTCGGAGGATGTGATTGGTGTTCCTCAATGTCAAATTAAAGCAATTTCTATAGATTGGGTGACAACAGTTCAAAATAATGATCCCGAGTTACGACGCATTGTCGATATTTTAAATGACAAACAATTAGATAATGTTCCGGATATAAAAACTAATTATTTTCATAAAAAGGGTGTGTTATATCGAAAAACTAACGAGGGTGACCGCTGGGTCGTACCTAAAGGAGTGCGCTGGAATATCTTGAAAGCATCTCATGACGAAGCTGGTCATTTCAGTTTCGACAAGACTTTTCATTTGGTAAAATCAAACTATTGGTGGCCTAAAATGCGTCGCTTTATAAAAAAATATGTAGAGAGCTGTCTGGAATGTGCACATTCAAAGGGTCAAGGTGGAAAAAAATCCGGTGAATTACACCCAATACCTAAGGTTGAAAGTCCGTTTCACACGATACACTTTGATCATTTAGGACCTTTTGTGCGCAGTAAAAAAAAGAATTGTTACTTACTAGTAATCATTGACGCGTTTACTAAATTTATTAATCTTCAGCCTGTTAAGAATACAAAAGCATCAACTTCAGTGAATGTACTAAAGCATTACTTTCATTTGTTTGGTGTTCCAAAAAGAGTAATTTCAGATCGTGGTAGTGGTTTCACGTCAAAAAAGTTTCAGGCTTTTATCTCATCTTTAGGCATTAAACATATTTTGAATGCCGTAGCAACTCCTCGCGCTAACGGACAGGTAGAGCGATATAATCGTTCTATTCTGAATTCACTTACTGCTGCCAATCACGGAAAACCTGAAAATCGATGGGATGAGGTCGTATCAGAAGTACAATGGGGTTTAAATAACACAATTAATCAGGGTACAGGTAAAACACCATCACAAGCATTGTTTGGTTTAAAATTAACTGGCGCTGGGGATGCATGCTTACAATCGGTTTTAAACGATGTAGTCAACGAAGATACAAATTTACAATCTATACGGAAAGAAATATCAGAACATGTTAGCAAAAATCAAAATAAACAAAAAGAGAGGTTTGACAAGCATAGGAAGATAACGAAATTTAAAATTGGTGATTTGGTTAGAATTGAGCGCGAAATACAATCAAGTGGTCAAAGTCGAAAGTTAGTTCCGAAATATCAGGGTCCATATCGTGTTACTCAATGCTATAGTAACGATCGATATGAGGTTCAAGATACGCCACTATCAAGAAAAAATAATCGTCCTTTCAAAAGTATAATTTCAGTCGATAAAATGTCTCCATGGCTTGTATTCAACAGAACAGATGATTGTGATACCGATACATCTACTGACTCTAGTACTGATGACTCAAAGATAGATGATACTGATAATGTTAATAATATATCTATATAATAGCCTAAGTGTGTTATTTATAATAGATGGTGAAAGAAAAATGTAGAAGTTCTTTGCACTACATAAATCTACACATATTATGTTAATGCGAAAGAAACATGAAGGAGTTCTTATCGCAGTTATTTTTAAGTTTATGCGAAAGAAACGTGAAGGAGTTCTTATCGCAGTTATTTTTAAGTTTTTTGCGAAAGAAACGTGAAGGAGTTCTTATCGCAGTTATTTTTAAGTTTATGCGAAAGAAACATGAAGGAGTTCTTATCGCAGTTATTTTAAGTTTATGCGAAAGAAACGTGAAGGAGTTCTTATCGCAGTTATTTTTAAGTTTATGCGAAAGAAACGTGAAGGAGTTCTTATCGCAGTTATTTTTAAGTTTATGCGAAAGAAACATGTAGGAGTTCTTATCGTATCTATTTTTAAGTTTATGCACAAGAAACATGAATGAGTTCTTATAACAGTTACTGTAAGCTAAGTTTCTTTTTATTATTTGTAAAAAGTTATATGAATAATTGTGAGTACTAAAGCTGAACTAATGTGTAGTTTGGAAATTTCTTATGTGAATTTTGTTAGTGGTAAGAAGGTTAAAATAATACAATCAGTATTTTGTTCTTTGTTTGTACGAATATCACGGGGACGTGATTACTACAGGAAGGCCGACTGTTAACTTTTGTATTTAAAGAGTATATCTGTTGATTTGCGTAGTCGGGGTTTTAAAACTTCCGTTGAATGATAGTTGGTCTATTGACTAGAGTAGTCTGGTTCTGATTGGTGAAGTCGCAAACACCTTTTCTATTGGTCACTTAAATAAAGTAGTGGGAGTAGAGGGGATTTCAAGTGGGATACCAGTTTTGGGTTTCGAGGGCAGTTCAGTTATCTTTGGGGCGTAGAAGTTATCGGTCGGTCTTGCTGAAACTCTGTCAGTCCTAATAATTTCAATCGTGCGTTATATTTTAAAAAGTGCATTTAAAATAAAAGTGTTAAAAGTGGTTCCTGGTTTTATTCCTGCGTGGAGTTAACACTATTATCATAGTAGAAAGAGGGGGAAGTAAGTTATCTTCATACAAACGCACCGTGCGCGGCTTGTATGTGCGCGCCATAGTATCTATGCGCCGCCGCACGCACACTAACACAAAATCTCGCGGGGTTTCTCCGTGCGCCAGTCGGGGCTAACTCCGTACGAGGTTCGCGGGCGTCACGGCTTTTTGGCACCGCGAAATTAATGCAATCCCTTTTTTCATAAATAATACTGCTCTGTATCTTTACAAAAAATGAGTATTTGTTAGGAAAACCATTTTGTTGAACTTTATTGACTAATGATCATTGAATCAGTTATTCAGAGATGAGTTTTTATATTTGGCAAGTGCCGGGCTTTAAACTAATGAATTGGTTGACAGTACCATCTATCAGTAACCAGTAACCTACTGTTTACTCGTGCTCATCACCGCCCCGCGCCGTCCGTCAGTTGGCCCGTCGCTCTTTCTTTGATCGTAAAAGGTTTCATCATCGTTTAGGTAAAACCGATCTTTCAAACCCTGTACCCAGATAATACAAGTAAAAAAAACACAACTTCCCGACCTTTGCCAATTTATAGACATTGAATTAAAATTTAGCTTAAAGTGACAACCCTGAGACAGTAGGCAATTATATCGCGGATTCGGCCGGAGATAGCCTACTTCCCCCTCTTTCTACTATGCTATTATTTCCAATAATTAGAACTAAAATAAAAATAATAGAAGTCTGTAAGCGTGAGACGGTCAAATACGCGATTACAGTGTGTTCACAGCGAGCTAGTGTTGCTATAGCAACGACACGTAAGCCACGCCCCCTCGTTACAGACTAGTGTCGTGTGTAACTCGATATTTTATTGCTATCGATGCATATTTAAAAAATAATGGTTCAGGTTTTGTGTCTGCGTTTTGTTATATTTTGAATGATGTGTTCCTTTATGAGATCAAATAAGTGAGATGGTGTAAATGTTCTTGGATATTTTATAATGATAAAATAGTTTTTTAATTTTTTAAGTTTATTTAATAAAATAAAAAGACTAGCTTTAAGTTCCGTTGCTTTACTCATCCATTGCTAAAGGAATTTCAGTGTCAACATTTTATTCTTCAAAAAGCAAAGAAAATAAATCAATGTTATTGTTATTGAAATAATCTACTTAGCGAAAAGTCTCCTTACAAACAATACGATCTCAAAACCTAGTTACAGACTGAATACTTCACATCACTTAGTAAGGTACGGCTCTACGGAACGGTAGGAATACTCTGCGTGATGGAATTCATCCGTAACATCACGTGTCAGCTTTGAACCTGCATTCTAGGTGAGATATTTCCAGGTAATACTAAAAAGATGAGAGTGGTAAATGAGAGTGGTAAATGCTTAAGTCCAGATTTTTTACCACAAAGATGTTGTTTAGTTGATTTAATAGCACTATATTTATTAGGTGACAGAATTTACATATTAGTCAATAAGATACTTTCCATAAGGAAAAGTTTAGCAAGAAATTGATTGTTCCTCTGAATCTATCGCAGAAGTTGTGAAATATCCCAAAAACAGAAGAGACAAAAAAATATTATTGCTTGCGTTTTGCAGTATGCGCGCGCATATTTCGTTTTTCTACATTATGTTTAAATTGAATGGGGCCCGATGCAAAAAGATTAGAGCATTTTTGTACATACCTAGTACCTATACACACATAACTACTACATAGACACACAAATTTAATTATCCGCCACCCTTTCATCGATATCCAATTTATCGACAGGTCACGTCCCTAGCGCGTCTTAAAAGCGCGGGTAAAATTCCCGGCATAGCTCCGCCGCTAGCTGCCCGATATTCACCGCATATTAAGAGCAGTCGCATTCTTGAACGACGCCGCTTCGCCTATTGAACGATAGAACCTTTAGAACAATGCCATCAGTTCGATTGCCGAAGAATGTGGGGAGAAGCGACGGAGGAAATATTTTATGTCGACTATTATATGAGGTGGTGGTTCATGATGAAATTTAACAGAGGACTTTACTTACAGTACCTAAATACACGAGAGACAGTTCTGTACTTTGTCATATTTTGCTTGGATTAGACAAGGAGTACATTGCAAATCAGTTGGTCAAGCGATAGAATGGCATTTGTAAGCCATGTCCTTTTCTTCATGTTCGTATTTTTGATTTTTGGCATTTTGCTAAGATCTACGTAAATCTAATGAAAATCAGTGTTGCCCTCTGGGTAAATATCACTGATCCTTGGCCCTTTCGCATCACTACGGCACACATGTGCATAATTATGTTTTCTTAGAACCATTTTCATTTGTTCATACTGTTTTGTGCACTTAACAACTTAGAACATAACTTAGAAGTGTGAATAAAGCGTTTTATCTATCTATCTAAATACTGAACATCACAGGGCTCATAGAGATAAATCAAGTTCGATAAATTTTCTTGTGAATTTAATTATGAATATAATAGTAAAAACTAAATTCATCTAAAATATAAAAAATATCATTTCCGATCACAATAATATTATTTTGATAAGTAATCGTTTATCGATAACTAAAACTCATCACATCACTATTCGCTCATCCCTGCACTCCATTTGCGCGCGGGAAAAATACCGGAAATTCCTTTATTCTATACGCGTACGCGTATTCTATATGATGTACTTTTTATTTCTCAACTAGATTTCCGTATCTTTTTATTTTAAATCTAACATTTTTTATTTATTTATTAAGAATTACATAAACATTACAGGAGAGAAGAACATTATTGGTATAAGGGTTAAATTAAATACACAAAGACCATTGTAAAATAGCATTTTTCATGATATTTTAAATGAATATTATTTAGAAAAATGCTTGTAACTTTGTTCAGCGTCACTTTTCGAAACTTTATCAAAGAATACTTTTAAATTGTAATAATATTATCTGTCGATTGGCATAGTATTATGAGCGCGGCGGGCGCCCAGTTATACCATCAAAACTTGTCAGACGTGGCGGAACGACCTTTGTTTGTGTCGTTGACTCTCTGCCTACCCCATTAGAGATACAGGCGTGATAGTATGTATGTATGTATTATTGTCCGGATATGTGTGCACAATGTAACTAAATTAAATACACATAAAATTATAATAACAACAAACAACATCCGTGTTAATAACTAATTATTATCTACTTATTGGTTTGCGTTCGATAAGTTAGTATGCCACAAATGACAACGTCTCAAAACATAATTAATTATGTTTTGTTTATGTTAATGACTTGGAGTAGGATGCAACATACTCGTATTTGTAGTTCAGTCCTAAATATTAAAAAAATCTGCCCAATAAAGGGTGAAACTATAAATTCAATCCAAACAACTTACTCAAATCAGCTGTTTACTCGCCATTCTTAGGCCCGCATTGATAATCAGCACTCAAGAGTTACAGCGAGTTTAAGTTCGTATCAGAAATGTCATTTCAGTACAAAACGAGCTGTCAAATCCATACTTAATATTGCTCTCAATATTGAGATCGATTTATAAATACGAGCCTTAATGACAGATGAATTACCTGGAAACAAATAGAGAAAACACATTAATACTTGTAAACATATCATATTTAATAAACTAATTACTTAATTAGATTCATTACTTATCAAAAATTCCTAATAACTATATTTTTAACATTATAAAGCTTGTTAAATATTATGAATAATTTCATTTCCTTCCTGTCCTTGGCTGTTTAGCCTAGTAGCATTTAAATTTACCTGAATAGATAAATTTATTGCAATAATAAATACATTTAGTGAAATTCCTCATTGTAAAAATTTCTTATTACAAAAATTTCGATATAAATGTGATTTGCAAGTACCGATATAAGTTATCAGTGTACATTGCTATTTTAGCTCATGAGATCGTACTGAAGTCCTTTCAAAATCATCAGCGTATACCAAACAGACTTGCAATGATTCTGCTGACAGATATCGAAAGGTGGGTACTTTAATTTTATTTTTTATCATAAAAGAACATTTTTAAAATCTATTTGCCACAACGACAATGCTCGCCGTATTGTGCAGCAGCCATTTTTGACGTATTTTGGGAAATCAAAAAGTGTGGTTCTTAAAATATATTAAGGAGTATTTTGAAATACCTAAGTAAAAGGTAAGTGATGTTATTTTCCTTCAATGATTAAGTATTTTTAAGAAAGGTCTATCATTTGAGTGTATATTTTTATTAAAATATTTTATCAGTAGCTAGTAAGCGATAAACAAGTGTTATTCATAATGAAAACTAAACGGCTTATTTGTTTGTTTGTCGATCGGAGGGTTAGCCCTCGACGTTTCGGTCTGGCCTCTCGGCGGCGTGGGAGTGAGACGTTCTTCTCTCCTGATGAAGATCCTCGTATAGGATCGAAACGTCGAGGGCTAACCCTCCAATCGACAAACAAACAAGTTAGCCGTTTAGTTTTCATTATAATACCTATAACTAGTAAGTAAATGGTAGTATCCATACTGAAATACGGTAAAAAATATTCATAGAAGCAACTAAAATCAGCTATATGTCCTGGGATCTGTATATGTACAGTACTCTCTCTGAAAACAAGTTATTTTACGGACTAGTGTGAAACGAAATTTTACATCCGACAGCGGGTCTGTAGGTATGACTAATTTTGATTGTTAATACAAAAACCTTAAGTACTGTGACATCCTATTCTATTCTGTACAAACTTGGTAACTTCAATTAATTACATAAACAACTAGGTAAGCATTATTTTTGAATATAACAAGATTCTAAGTCCGGTCTTAAACTTTGACTATTTCTCCAAATCTACGCGTTTACTGTTTCCATTCAAAAATGACTTTATTCAAGGTTTCTGAACAATGAGCTGTCTACAAAAGAGAGGCATAATCCAGTTTTATTGAAAAGCCTTTGTCTTATTTTGGGGAAGAATCATTTTTAGCATGAAATTATTATGAGGGTATAATATAGTTTAATGTTCTCTTATCTGTTTAGCTTTGTGACTTTGGTGGGATAGTCCGAAATTGTTTTACTCAGGAGAAATGAAATGACCATTATTGTCTTCTCTTCATTTTGGTTTTAAAGTGAAAAGTAATTTACTAGTCCTGTTGAATCCAGTGTTAGTCTGTCTGTGTGCTTGTGCGGTTGGTTCCTTGTGGAAAAAAGTTGTGATTGTGACAAATATGGTGAAGTTGAGGTAACTTTAATATACTTTATTTTGTTTTCTATTTTATGCAATTAATTCTATGTCCCCTGTATATAACCTATTTCTAGTGCGAGCGTTTTGGCATGTTTGAGGGGCATTTCTGATAGGATATTGTATTACTAAAGTGACGGGTTTTCAGTCCATCGGTGAAATTAAAATACCTACTCTGAAACCAGTAGGCAACCGTTACAGTGTAATATAGAATGATTGGAAAGAGAGAGGACTTGTAATTTTATAATTAAAGTATAGTGCCGCATATAAGTACCTGTCTAATATTATTTGTGACTATTTTGATTACTGTATCACACACAATATAGGTATCAGATCAGAAGATGATATTTGATAAACACATAATAATTTATAGTGCAGGAATCAGCATAGTCAAATAACCTGTTTTAAAATTATTAAGTGTTAACTTTTCTCTTTACTGTGGTAGGCAGAGCATCAACGACTTAAACAAAGGCCGTTCCGTTCCGCTAGGAAGGACAAGTTTTGTTTTTCTCTTCTTCTTCATATTTTAATTCAATTCCAGCATGGAGTACCTCCCCCCACTCTCGACAGAAACGGAACCCCATCCACTACTAGAGCCACGCACCCCGGCATACTCCCACGCTACAGTTCGTCGAGCATTCATAGTGTGGCTGAGATGCGGCCAGAGGAACGAGTTTAGAGATGTCTGCAACTACTACCACTATCTTGAAGCTATGGTGAGTCAAACAACATTATTTTGATAGACAGCGCAAGCTCAACTTTTTCCATTTGCCCGCCACCCGCCATCTCACTTGATGGGAAGTGTTGATGCAGACTATGATGGAGCTTTAAAATTGCCTTTATAATGCCTGTTCAGTTTCGCCTTGAAAAGGCCCAGTCCATAGCGTTTTAACTCCTTCGAATTAAAAATGTTGAAGTGTAGCGCTTTGTGTCAAAACCAATACGATAAAATCAAATCAAACCAATAATTAATAAAAATATTTATCATAATCTTTCAGGAAGACCAGCTGCCCGCTGACATCCGAGCATCAAGTCGTCATCACGAGTTCTCCCTCTTCGTCAGCCCGCCCCCCACCTCCGCCTACCAACAAGAGATGTTCCCCAATCTGTACCCCCAACCACCAATGGAACATCCGAGCCCTTACATCCAGAACTACCAGATAGCTGCTACACCAGTCAAGATCGAGGACGTCACAGAATCCTACGCCAAATTCGAAGGATGGAAGGCAGCTGAAGTCACGTCACAAGAAATATTTGATGCCAGCCAGGTTTTTAAGACTCCTACAAATCCAGTCAAACAGACTGTCAAACTTGATGTAAGCGAGTTTTTGAAACAGTCAGCTGAAGCTATCAAAAAAGACGAAATCAAGAAACTGAATGAACTGAACAAGACTTATAATATGGATGACAAAAAAGGTACGTCGAAACAGGATATAGTGGAGACGAGTCAAATGATCAAAAACTACTGCAAAGAACAACAAGTGCCTTTGAAGAACTTTCTAGAGAACTTCAAAGAATACGCCACGAGATGTGAACTGACCAACACTGTCAACAATGTAGGATATTACATCAAGAGTAAGATGATTCACGCAGAGTTGACTCTTGCAGTGATGGTGCAAAGAGCAAAGATTAGCAATGGATCAAGGACTAAAACTCCACCAAAACTTTCAGAAATTACCGAAGCTGATGTAAGTGAAACTGGTAATGGTCAGACTAAAACGAAACCTATTGCAAAGATTGCTCCTATGAACCTACAAAACGAAAACGATACTAAAACTACTAAAATCAAAAAAGAGGCAGAACGGTCGGAAAATATTGCTTTGACTGAAGATTTGATTACTTTTGACAACAACATTACTGCTGGTATTCAGCCTGAAAACGTTATAAGATTGTTGAGGAGAGAAGATGGCCTTAAGACCACTGCTGGTTTTTCAAACTTGCACCATATTGCGAAGCTCGAAACACTCAAATGTAGAAAGATTTGAAACGAATTTGACTTTAATTATGACTTTTTTAATGATTTGACTAATGGTAGTAAAAATATGATGAAAATGATGACAAAATGTTGATTAGGTATACAAGTTATTCAAGAGGTAAAATAACTTTACATGTACTTTTGATATTACTTTTATTGAACACTTTCCTTTTGATACTTTATGACAATTTCTAAATGATAGACAAAAATTGATAATGATATCTAGTATCTTTTTATGACAAACAAAAGTGCAACTTATATTTTTGTTATGATATTTACGTGGAAAAGTGTTGATTACAAATGTAAATTTAAAATATTGGCCACTAAATTGACAAATCTTTGTCAACATTGATGCTCGTAAATTGTAATCGTACGTTCAAATCTCTCAATTATTTTGTGAGAATTAAATTAAAACCAGTGCTGGTGCTAATTTGTCAATTTAGTTATTTGAATTGATAATATGAAGATTCTACCTCTAGCTATAACATTTTTTTTACAACTTGCATTGTAAAAATTAGTTATCTTCATATTTCGTAGTTTTATTGTAAGTATACCTAAGTATACTAGATGAGTAGTAACTAAATTTGAAAATTCTTTTATTACAATTTTTCTTTTATTTCATTACTATGTTTTATCAAGAAATACCTAATTTAATGCAATAGAGTAAAATTTTATTCAAGATTGAAAATATTAGAATGATGATGATTTTACAGTATTATATATTTTTTTTACTAAAACTTGTAGTATTTGTTTTAATTAATCCTCAAAAAATATTGAAAAAAAACGTAATTAAGGATTTCTAATTTATAAACAGCAAACTTGATGCTTTTGACAAACTTGTCTTTTAATTTGGTGTTTTAGAAATTTGAACCTCCAAATTAAAAAAATTGCCCTAGGTGTAAAGCACACAGAAGCGACGTAAGGCAAAGGCGCGGCGCCACTTCCATACAAAATGTATGCAGGCGACATTCGCCTTCGCCTTACGTCGCTTGTATTTCAATTTCAATTCTATGTGTTTTGCGCCATAAATCACGTTGGTATATCGTTATCGCAACGTAAAAAACGAACTTAACCTGCAAAAACATCTAGATTTCTTAAGTAGGTACTTAGGATGTGATAGCTATATGTTTTTTTAAATTAATTTTATAAATTTTTTAAGGTAAAAATATCAACATTACTCCTACAAAGTCTGATTCCATTCAATGATTCATTCCTGCGAATCTCTAAACTACGAAACCCTATGGCGAAACCCGAACCCCGTTATCCAGACTACCTGTTTCTACTACCTGCTCTGCTCTGGCTGCTATGCTATGCTACTCCAGTTAACATCCGACCTTCGCAAGGTCCGCGCGTGTTTAAAAATAAAAATCCAAGATGGCCGCCAGCACTATGTCCACGCCGATAAACACAATATCAAGAGAAAACCTGCCAGTGTTGATCAGAAATAACACTTTTTTAAATGATTCCGCGGAGTTTGTGTCGGATTGTGATGTGAGTATGTTTATTTCTTCCTTTAAATATAAAGCTTGATCTGTGTGGTGTTTTTGTTTAGCATGAATCCTTTAGCATAAAAACTAACATCGTTTACCAAGTAATGCTATCGATTTGCAGAACACAAATTAACTAAATCTTAACTAAAATTATTGCTATCCCTTTCTTTCCTCTCAGGATCATTTTTGTTAGGATTTACTGACTTTGTGCACAAACGAATTGCTCCATATGTTTATTTTCTGGAAGGATTTGAAACGTTTGTCAAATATTCATCAAAATAGTTGGAAACAAAAATGTTAAATTTGTAGTATCAAAATCATCTGTGAGACCGTTATCTTTTTCTTTGGTAGCTGTTTATGATTTTTATTAGGTCAACGATCCAGTTAATCGGTCACTGATAATATTTGAGGCATCATAATGGCTATTATTAACTTGCCGGGTAGCTTAAAAAAAGTAATACTTAATATTGTGTAAATTAATTTTGATTTTGGCGAGCTATTTAAGGATGTTGTATTTTTGCTAAAGATAACTAACGACTAGGTAGGTTGCTATGATTACAATAAATGTTTCGAAAAGTTAGTCTGTACGGAAATAAAAGTTATTGAGATAAATTCTTTGGTAATTATTTTAGGTACAACGCCATCTATATTCTAAACATTGTTTCTTTATTTCACTTGACAGATGGAGACGGATTCACCAATCAGGAAGCCGTCGTCAGGCCTCCAACCAATCAGCAAGAAGCTATTCCATTCGCCGATGCCCGAGGACAGCCCGAAGGAACCCGAACTTACCCGAAGGAACGAACGCAGTCGGCAGGCGAGAAAGAGAAAGCAAATCCTTATCCCGGATTCCGATGAGAAGATAAAAAGAGCGTATGTGAAAGAGTTGGAAAGAGACGGATATAGTCCGGACGTGTGTGGGGGAATAAGAAAGAAAGTGTTGATTAGTCTGTTTCACAATAAGGAATATTCTATGGATTTTTCGTAGATCTTTGCTATACTACAATGTAATATTTAGTCATTCTCTTATGTGATACTTTATGTCTTCCTATTTCCTATAATAAGTCCCATAATCAGATACATAATATTAAGTTGATAATAATTATTATCTATTATACAAATGTCCATTGTAGTGTGCTTATGAAACTTCATGAAATTAAAACTGAAATCAAATTACTTTTACCAATTTATTTACTAAAATAACTAAATATAAGTGATTAAAACATGTCAAACTATTTATTAAGTTTAATTAAGCTTGAAAGACTGTATTGAAATTAAGTTAAGATAAAATTAGTTTTAAGCTGTACAAAGTTATAATTAAAATGTAATACCTATTATTGTGGTAATGTAATAAAATAAAATTGAATCAAAGAAATAAACACCTAGTTTCATTTTTATAAGTAGAAATTTGTTTTCTGTTTCAAAACACTACGCATTTAAAATTTATGAATACAAAGTTACCGAATATTATTAAAAGTGAGAATACAACCATAAAAAGTCTTAGTCAAAACAGTCTCTCTCGATTCAAATATTATCTATAAACAACAACGTTCCTTATTACAATAACATCATCCTTTCACAACAAAGATAAATAATGCAAGAATATTTTATATTTCTATAATTACTTGGCATAAACTGTTCTGTCGTCCGCGGACCGATGCAGGGTCCTCGGGGGAAATCTAGTAAAACGCTTACAGTACAGAACAGCTGAGCCACAGACTGGATAACAGGAGAAGACTGCGCTTGACTGATAATAAAGGGTGTTCACGGGTGAGGTGAACAATGCGTATCCATTGACACCTCCCGCATGCATAGCAGGATTGGCGTGGACAGCGTATAAAAGAAGAGGTTTTTTATTTAGCTTTGGGGAATGTAGTTAGATAGATAGATGTTTGTCGTATTACGTAAATCGTGTCGTGACGTACGTAAATAGTATTTAACGACATACGGTTGAACATGAACATACCTACCCGTACAACTTGTAGCTCAAAAGTACTGACTGGCTGTTTTTAATGAAGAATCAACTTAATTGCATAACTTACCATCATACCATCACTTGGGTGGAAGTAGCTAAATATTTTTCTATTTTCTTATGTTATGATGGACTTCCGTAAAATAACGCCTGATTCTATAAATTACACACTATGCCTACAAATACTTTATACTGAAGTAATTTGATATCCGGTCAGTTATTCAATAGGTACTGAGTTTTGATTTAAGAAGCTGTCGAGTAGCGTCGTCTTCAAGTTAGTTAGTCTGTGGCAGCTCCATATCCAGGCTTCAGGGGATTATGAGAAATAGAGTGCAATTACTTCAGCTTTGGTACTGACTGATTGGCCGCCGCCGCCATTATTACAAAATGAAAACTCCTTTGAAGATTTTTACTCTTTGTTCTACTGATACTTGCTTTTATAGCTTTCTTTCATTGTTAGTTTAAAGTATCTAATCATTATAATGCAGAATAATGATTCTGATTAGGCAAATGATTTATGTTAATCATGTAATTTTTTTGATGATTTAGAAAATACGGAAATCCTATGTAACTTTGTCTTCTACGTAGGATCAGTTAATAGGTAAGGAATGCTAATGATGACAGCACTTTAGTTGATGTGTGTAGGCCAAGATTAGGTACATCATAAAACATTGAAGAGAGTAATCATTATTAACCAATAGCTTCTAAATCGCAAACTGATGTGCAATGATCAGTCAAAGAAACTGAACGAATTTCACGAAAAAACTGTTTCAAGAAAATAGAATAAATATTGATGAGGCGGAGCGAAGTATCAGTTCGTATGAGAAAGATAAAAATAAAATTCATAGCAATTAAAATATACCTACTTACTTACTCGGAAATCCTTATCAGTTTGCGGGAAGCCCTTACACCCTTTATTTTATCGTATCTCATATAATACGAAAACCACAGAGAATTGCAATATCGTAAAACAACTTTGACATCATTTTCAATGCTTGACATTATCTGCGACTTCTCGCTGACGTCATAATAGCGCGCTCTGATTGGCTAAATCGTGGCGCCTCTCCGCTACGGAGCTCTCTGATTGGCTAAATCGGTTCGCGATCACGTGCGACAGAAGTCGTTATGATATCGAGATTTAAAGGTGAGACGTCTTTGTAAATAATAATTTTACACACCTCTGCATTATTATATCAACATAATGTATCAAGGAACTTGCGTTTAAAGCAAGAAAATAATCCCAAGGGATTTAAAGTTGTATGGAATTCCTTAATAGCCCAAGGGTTATTATGTGATTTGAATTTGGAATGTCATGTGAACTACTAAGAAAATAATTTTCAGAAAAAAAAATATGGCTGTGTGTGTAATAAAACTGTTGCCACACTCGCCTTCTGCGCCTCCCGGCGAGTGTAAAAAGGCTGTATGACTAGTTATCTGTATGTGCTCTTTGCTTTGTATAAAAAAAAGAAACTAAAAAAAAGAAAACGCGGTTTGATTTTGCAAAAGTTTTTCTCTCATTGATTATTACTTCCATTTCGTAAATTGTCGAGTGAAATTAATATTTTGACTCCAGAAGACATTGTGACTAGTACTTATTTTATCGTATTTTGTTATTTATGTTGAATATGTTAAATACGATCAATTCGTTTTTTGGAAAAATACGTAGGTAGTGGATTGTGAACGTGAAGTGTAGTTCAGTGAGTGTGAATTGACTTTCGGATCTGTTGCTTCTGGTATGTTTTCAATATTTATTTATGTATCAATATTACATGATTAGGTATATTTCTGAGCTTTATTATCTTACAGACGCCTGCCACCGTCTAAGTAATCTGTGCAGTAGGTGTGTAAAATATAGTATGCTCCTCGGGAATAAATGTGTCTTCGCCTTGGGCAGACTTGAATCCCTCGCTACATTCAGGATTCTTGTCATAATTCCCTCGCTTCGCTCAGGAATTAAAGATTTAATTCCCTCGCTGCGCTCGGGAATTAATCCTAGAATCCTTCATTCCGCTCAGGATTCAATATGCTGCCCGTGACGTTAGACACTGCTTTATTCCCTCGTTGCCTAATATACTATTACACACCTCTGCATTATTATATCAACATAATGTATCAAGGAACTTGCGTTTAAAGCAAGAAAATAATCCCAAGGGATTTAAAGTTGTATGGAAATCCTTAATAGCCCAAGGGTTATTATGTGATTTGAATTTGGAATGTCATGTGAACTACTAAGAAAATAATTTTCAGAAAAAAAAAATATGGCTGTGTGTGTATTAAAACTGTTGCCACACTCGCCTTCTGCGCCTCCCGGCGAGTGTAAAAAGGCTGTATGACTAGTTATCTGTATGTGCTCTTTGCTTTGTATAAAAAAAAGAAACTAAAAAAAAGAAAACGCGGTTTGATTTTGCAAAAGTTTTTCTCTCATTGATTATTACTTCCATTTCGTAAATTGTCGAGTGAAATTAATATTTTGACTCCAGAAGACATTGTGACTAGTATTTTATCGTATTTTGTTATTTATGTTGAATATGTTAAATACGATCAATTCGTTTTTTTGGAAAAATACGTAGGTAGTGGATTGTGAACGTGAAGTGAAGTTCAGTGAGTGTGAATTGACTTTCGGATCTGTTGCTTCTGGTATGTTTTCAATATTTATTTATGTATCAATATTACATGATTAGGTATATTTCTGAGCTTTATTATCTTACAGACGCCTGCCACCGTCTAAGTAATCTGTGCAGTAGGTGTGTAAAATATAGTATGCTCCTCGGGAATAAATGTGTCTTCGCCTTGGGCAGACTTGAATCCCTCGCTACATTCAGGATTCTTGTCATAATTCCCTCGCTTCGCTCAGGAATTAAAGATTTAATTCCCTCGCTGCGCTCGGGAATTAATCCTAGAATCCTTCATTCCGCTCAGGATTCAATATGCTGCCCGTGACGTTAGACACTGCTTTATTCCCTCGTTGCCTAATATACTATTAAAATGTTGTGAAAAGTTCGACGGTTTCACGATTTTTAGTTGTAAGTTTAAAATTTATTCGAAAATCTTTTACAACAATTAAAAACTTTATAAGATTGTTTTGTTATTGTTATCATGGTCTTCTCCTGTTTTTTGGTTGGTGTCAAATTTATGAATCTCTAACCTCCTTGCTCATACATCAGAAAAGCACGTACAATCAGAAAGCGACTGAGATCGACGACGATGGTTGAAAACGTGCCCTCCAAAGCACGGAATCCTTTTTTATTTTCGGACATTCAGGTGATTCAGTCTGCAATGTCCTAACCACATTGGGGAAAATTTTACAAAGTGATAAATAGACAAATATCAACCCATTAGATCACGAAGGCAGTTGATGATGTTAATGATGATGATATTTAAAGCATCTCACCTTTTACGGCGCTAAGCTTGTTGCCCACCATCTGTTTGGCCACGAACGCCGCCATCTTGTCTCTCTTGTCGGTTACTTCTTACTCTGCAACAATAGAAAAACAATGTTTAAATGAGGCTTACATGAGGTCTATGCTTTTTAAAGGGGTTCGACGTATGGTCGATTGCTGGGAATGCTAGGTCGCTCGACTATTACTTTGCTGTACAACCTGATGAAACATAGTCATAGTTTTTAAACCTCCAACCACTTTCAGAAGCAACGATTGGGTTTGACGATTTAACACGCCCTACCAAACAGGAAATCATCATTCATGCATGATAGACCTGGCCGGCATTGTCATTATCGTAACAAAACTTGAGAAAATCTCACACAGTTATAAAATTAATAATAATTATCAACCCCCGTGGGAAAATACTATAACTTGCGATCTTCCGAATCAAGAGCCTATGGCTCACACTGCTAGACCATCGAGGCAGAACAAGCCGAAATATAAACAAACCCCAAGGAAACTTCTCTCTTTCGCGCGCCATCTGTTATCAATGCCCTGAACTAGTAAGATGAATGACCGAGCGAGAGGTTTAAGACGGTCGCGTACGGAGGGCGCTGGGAGACAGACGCCGTTGCTATGGCAACTGACGTCGAGCTAAGAAACGGATGGAGGAGGCATTATTTAATGGTATGTGATGGTATCCGGATTTAATTTGATTTTTCGGAGTAGATAAAGCAACATTTATATTTAGAAAATTCCATTCTATTTAATATCTTTTCATATAAGATTCCAAATAAAAATGTGCATTGTTATGTCTACGAATATCATAAAGAGAAAATATTTTTAAATAATATTTAAAGAAAAATGTTAATCACATAATAATTAACATTTAATCAATGATATTATATATGTATTAAATGCTAATATAAATAAAAATAAATTGCAGTATAGGTATAAATCTGATTCTGATTCAGACTCTGAACTGAAGCGCAGACAGACAGGCGACGCTCCTAATAAATACAAAAATAATTAACTTAATAAACATTTTAAACTTATTAAAAGCCATAAAACATGCTGGTCTATTTTGTTTCCAATAGTTGTCTGTGAAACAATAACGGCGACGTCGTTAAGATCGTCGTTGTCGTTAAACGGTCGTTGCGTCGCCGTTACGATCGTCGTTACGTACGAATGGTTGCTAAATAGCACTGTTTGATAATCTGTGCATTGGAAATCGATGAAAATAACACTGAAAATAACACACTAACAAATAGCATGAAGCAATTTTTTTCCACTTTGTCCAATGCATATAACACGGTCAAATAAAAAAGAAAGGAAATAAAATGTGGAAATAAGCTTGCCATGGTTTCTGTGTGGCGTCTCATTTCCTGTGATTGTGTTGTGTGCTGAAATCCCCGACATAACCCTATAATTTCCTTTCCCACGAGCTCGCATGGAGTAATTATTAAATCGTTTTCCGGTTTTGTGTTTCATGGTATAGTGTATAGTGAAAAAGGTTTTAAAATTATTTAAACCAAGTTTTAGAACCACAGTTTATGCAGTGTTATAAGCTTTCTGTTTTTCTAAGGAAATCAGACATTTTCGTGAGGTAAAAAATAACCTATGTTGAAGCCAGTTCAGTAGTTACTCTTCTGATATGAACTTTATTGTGCTGTTTCTTGTATAACCCTATTTCCTACTGCACTCTGTTTGTAAGATCACCGCTTGGCAGAATTTAGTTAGAGAAGATAGGCGAGGAAACGACCCGGAAAATTAATAGGTGTCCTTTTCTTTCAAACTCAGCAAGAGAATGTCATCTCCCGACTAAAGTATGAATAGGACCCGTGGGGAAAGACAGACTCGTTATATGTTAAAATATGAGAAAAGCGGAGATGACTGCAATAAGAAACCGCTGTATGGAATACGAATGCAAGGCTTTTGGTACCGTACCTACGATCTATTCTTATATTATATAATAATAATCTTTAAAAAAGAAAAGACGAGTAGGTACTTAAATAAGTATTAAGATAATCACATTAATGTGTTAAGCCTGACACATTTACTTAACCGACTTTGCAAATAAAAGGCTGTAATGCGTGGAAACTGTTGCCGGCGGCATTTTCGCAACAAAAACAATGTCGACCTTTGACCTAATTCGCTACATACACACGGTATGATTAAGTCAGACGACACACAATATACAAGGTGTAACAGTAAGGGTCTGTGCAGCCTGAAATATGTCAATCTGCCCATGAATCTGAACAACTTTCCAGACTTTCCCCAAGAAACATAGGGCGCCTTTCCACTAGACGGCACGGCACCGGCACGGCGACGATCACGTGACAATACCTATGGGAATCGATGACATGCCGTGACGGTGCCGTGCCGGCAAGTGGAAAAGCGTGTCATATAATTTCATGGATTACTATTTCATGGATACATTATCTCATCCACGATACGAACGAACGACTGCCTACTCCATCGCTTCCCTGGTGGCATGTCCGAACTACATCAGCTCACCCCAGCGGCCAAGGACTGGCTGCTAAGTCTGAAAATCGACATATATAGGATCTACGCAGAAAACGCCTTACGACATGATGATGATGATGATGATGATGATCCACGATACCGTCGACGGTAAAATTATGTCGTACGTTACGTAGCTGTGTACTCAGCCAGACCTATGTAACGCGACAATCCGTGCATTTTGTATTTTTTGCATCGCGACCACCAAAAAAACCTGGGTTTGTTCGCAAACTGAATAAAATATTTCCTCCGTTTATATTTTTCGCGGGTGGTAGGTGGAGAGGGAGAGCCTTTGTGACGTCAGAGGGGGGAGATAAGGATGACGTGTGATAACATGTTTGTTCCCAGCTCTGACAAGTTGGTTTTGACAAGTAAATACTGGATTCGGCCAGTTTTTGGATCGCTTTGATTGGTTCCGTTCTGATGTTTTTGTGATGGTTTAAGTGAAGCTTTGGAATGGATATCGGACGTGTAGTTATTTTGTTGAAAGATAAACGGCAAATATACAATTTAAGCTTCCGACATACAGTACGGGGCCGATAATATTGCACATCAATCCTTGGATATAGACAGTCACTATCGATTCGTTGAGGGCACGACACGACTAACCTAAATCTTGACGAAGAAACGAGTACAAGTGGTTTACATAAAAATAACAACATACAATGGAGTTTCACCAAGAGCCGACAATCACAAGTATAAATTAAAAATAATACAAACTTATTTTCGTAGTCCTCTCCCTATATTTAGGGGAACAACAGCAAAGTTAAGTTTGTCCTTAAGTCTAGTTCATATTTTTGTGTGAAAAGGGTATTTACAATTATTTTTCGAGGGAACATAATGGACCTTGCTCCTTCTTTTTTTTTATTATCTGGAAAAATTCTCCAAAAAATTAGGAAAATTATTCTGTTTTTAGTTTTTTAATATCTTTATTAATGACTGAGATATTAAAGCTCAAAGTGAGCTCTTCCGCACGAAGAGAGTGGCAGACGGCCCAATATTCAATCGCTCGCAGTGACGTCATCTTTAAACGCGGTGCACTACGTAGTACTAGTAAGTATGTATAGAAGTTTAAATCGCGAAAGTTGATATTTGTCAATGTACTATTTTGTGAGTTTTCCTCAGTTGATTAGGACATTGTAGGGCTGCAGCATCATCACCTGATATTATACAGGGTGTAAAAAAAGTACTAGGTTCCTTTAAACCACATGTTCTACTAATGATACCAAACAACTTTCCCAAAGTTTCACAAAAATTTTCGCTCGAAGAAAAAATTGCCTTTTCCATACAAAACTGCAGATCCCGAAGAGCATCTTTGTATGGAAAAGGCAAAAATTTTTTTCGAGCTAAAATTTTTGTGCTTTGGGAAAGTTGTTTGGTATCATTAATAGAACATGTGGTTTAAAGGAATATAATTAGTACTTTTTTTTACACCCTGTATAATAAAATGAAAGATTCCTCTCCTCGAAAGCACGTTAAGGTGGCAGTCCCGATCGTTGTCTATTAATCTATATCTGCGAAAGGTACCTATATATTTTAATCCAAAAAAATTACGGCGATCCGCAAATATTTTTTTATTTTTTGAATGTTATTCGGGAAGGAGATTGCCTGCCGTCATAGGACTTATTAATATTTTAAAGCTACTTAATGTAGCAGCCCGCGTGCCGGGGTTGTTAGACGGGACTACTAAATATACTTTAAACGAGATATTTTAGTATGATCACCATCTTGAAAAAATAACTAAGGCCGGTATTTATAATCAGCTCTCAAGAGTGACAGCGAGTTTGAGTTCGTTTCAGAAATGTCATTCCAGTGCAAAATTACCTGTCGAATCCGCACTCAATATTGCTCTCAATCTTGAGATCGCTTTATAAATACGAGCCTTAGTCTCAAAAATTACATGTCAGAGGTTAAAAACTATGATGAACACTGATGTCAGAGGTTTACAACTATGATAAAACCTTATGACAGAGTTTTTAAACCGCCTAAATAGTTCACCTAATATGCCTCTATCATGGTTTGTGTATCTACCACTATCAAAGACAACGATCGGGCCTGCCACCTTAACGTGCCTTCCGAGGAGCGGATTTTTTTATTTTACGTCAGGTGATGCAGCCTATAACGTCATAACCAAACTGAGAAAATTCCTACAAAGTAATAAATTAACATATATCAACTTTATGATCCCCCCGTGCGGGAATCGAATACACGACCTGCGGATTGAGAGCTTAGTAGACATTCGGGAGCAGGACTACTAGACCACAGAGGCAGTTCACAACTCAGAATAACAAAATATTTGCGTGAAAATTAATATTTCTATGCGTGAAACAAATATAACGCAATATAAACCACAGTACTGCATACGCCGCTTTCACAGTTCGCCGCCGCGGCACGTTTAAAGATGACGTCACATCGGCGACACCGCGAGCACCCGTAATTTCAGAAATTGAAAAAAGATGCATTAACTTCTCGCGGTCATATCTCTGGAAATACTGCATGTATCGAGCTGAAATAAAAACTAGGGTAATCTACATGATCTAAACACTAATATAAGGTATTGTCGCGGAGTCGCGCGGATAAACCAAGAACATTCGTGAATCGAACTTACTCGGACACAGGAAGAAAGATCCAAACGCGCAAACAATTATTTTTTTATGCCGCTTACCTGCGCCTAACAATAGTTGAGAAGTACACAAGTTGTTTGTCAAACTGGAGAACAATAGGAATCCCGAATGTTCTGCGACCACCGCGAATACCGTGATGTAAACAACCTAACAAAAGGGCGATCTGGAAGATTCGGTATTGAATTACGGGATATAAAAGCACCTCCGTCCGGCCAGAAACCAGTCTTGTTTCGGATAACGAATCTAAGCGATCTCGGAGTGAACTGAAGAAGTGAATAACGACGACTACGAACTGCGATAACGGACTTTGTGTGTGCCTAGTGATTTGGTTTTGTGATTTAGGCCCGTATTTATAATCAGCTCTCAAGAGTGACAGCGAGTTTGATTTCGTATCAGAAATGTCATTCCAGTACAAAATTACCTGTCAAATCCCCACTCAATATTGCTCTCAATCTTAAGATCGCTTTATAAATACGAGCCATAGTGTAAATAAAGTGTGTGTGACCATTATCGGCGTTTTACTCCGATTTATCGAACCCCCGGACGTAACATTGGTGTCAGAAGCGGAATCGGAGAATCATGCCGTTGATACCGAAGGAAGGCGTTCAGACGAGAGCCCAGATTGAGGCAGCGCGACAGCAGGAGGGTGAAGGTCAGCCGCCAGCGCCACCGAGTACTACGACACCGCCAGCAGGGACTTCGCCCGCGACATTGGGAGCTACGCCGCCACCTGCTACAGCACAAGAGCCAGCAGCGTCACCGGAATTTGCAATGCTGTTAGCAGCATTGAAACGGCAAGAAGACCAAGCCCTCGAGCAGGCGCGCAAGCAAGAAAAACAGGCCCGTGAACAACAAGAACTGCTGCTAAAGGTGTTGCAGCAGAACACGAAATTCGGAGAGAAGATAGAAGCTATAGCGGCACATCAAGATCAACTTGCATCTGAAGTGGGCATCATGAAGACGGACTTCAAGAGCATTGAGAAAAGGGTAGATGCCCTGGACTCTGACTGCGCGGACCTGCGTACGGATATCGCCAAAGTGGAGAAGGAGGTGCTTCGAATGAAGATCAACGGGGCCAGATCCAGCACCGTGGATACCACCGCCCAAAATCAAGGCCCAAGGATTAAGGTGCCCTCCTATGACGGCTCAACTTCCTGGAGCGCATACCGGAAGCAGTTTGAATTAGCTGCAAAAGCGAGTGGATGGACGGACGATCAGTGCCTGACAGCGCTAAGTACAGCATTGAGGGGGCCAGCGCTCACAGTATTGGATGCCATGCCGCAGGAGTATGACTACGGCAATTTGATGGAGGCAATGGAAGCCCGGTATGGCGAGCGGCACCTAGAACACGTGTTCCGTGCCCAATTACGGGACCGTGTCCAAAGAAGCCATGAAAGTCTGCAACAATGGGCGTTAGAAATTGAGAAGCTGGTGAGGAAAGCCTATCCATCAGCAGACGCAACCACGATCAACAACAGCATCGTGCAAGCTTTCATCGATGGGATCAGAGATCAGGAGGTGAGATCTACTGTTCGTCTTGCTCACCACAAAGCAATGAAGGAGGCGTTGGCGCACGCACTTGAAGTGGAGGCTGTACGACAGGAGCCTCGAACAGGAAGAGTGCGAGAGATGGTGGAAGTTGTGGAACAAGCGAGATCAGCAGGAAGGCTTGGACCCATGTGCTACGCTTGCGGGGAGCGAGGACACATCCGCATTAATTGCAGACAACGACGTGCAACCCCATCGAATTGGCGTCAGCGAACCAGCCAGGAGAGTGGATCCGGACCTGCAACCGACCATAGGCAGGTGGAAGAACCTGCACAAGAGAATCAGGGAAACGAGTAACAGCCAGGACTAAGGGGCGGGTGCTGGCTCGGTGGAAGAAAGCCCTGAAAGTTGTCATATCACAAGCCTGCGACGGTAACAGCCTACAAGTTCAAGGTCAGATTAATGACAACAACTGCACTTTGACATTGGACACCGGTGCCTCCCGGACAGTTGTGAGACCTGATGTATTGGGCAATGGCAACTGGAATACGAGAACTCGACGGCACTATCGACTCCTATCAGCCACCGGCCAGCAAATAACCGTCGTTGGAGAGGCATTCGTGAGGATGCGCATTGGCTCCGCGCTGTACTCGCACTGGGTTTTAGTGGCTGATATAATGGACGATTGCATACTTGGACTGGACTTCATGTGGAAGAACGACTGCAAGGTGGATTTCAAAACAGGCGTTTTCTTATGTGGCGAAGAAGAAGTTTTCATGGACGGTGGTCCTAGAGGAGAAGTGAAAACTGCAAGAAGAGTCATCTTGCCCGGAAGATCTAAATCGTTGGTGCCTGTGCAACTGCCGTATACAAACAAAGGCAAGAATGGAAAAAGTGTATTAGTCGAGGATGGTGGGACCCTGGAGCACTGCATCATCGCAAGAAGTCTCGTTTGTGACCATGGTTTCACTGCAGTTGAAGTTGCCAATCTGAGTGACAGCGACGTGGAATTAAAGGAAGGCGACATCATTGGACGTTGCGAAGAAGTATCGACGTTACGAAGACTATCTTCACAGAAGACAAGTGGTTCAGGTGAAATGTCAAGAATCAACGACCTACTTCAAGAATGCGGAAATCTCACCTTTACTCAGAAGAAACAAGCTCAAGCCTTGTTGTCTCGATACAGTGACGTTTTCTCAAAAGATGATGGAGATATCGGAAGAACATCAGTTGTAAAACACAGAATAGACACTGGCAACGAACCACCAATAAGACAGAGAGCAAGAAGAGTCCCAATAGCCAAAGACAGAGAGGTCCAGGACATGATCAATGACATGAGGAAGAACAAGATCATAGAGCCGTCGTCGAGCCCCTGGTGCTCACCGGTAGTCTTGGTGAAGAAGAAAGATGGAACTTCACGTTTCTGCATTGACTACAGGCGGCTCAACGAGGTAACAAAAAAAGACAGCTACCCGTTGCCTCGGATAGACGACACATTAGACACGCTGGCAGGGTCATCTTGGTACTCCACATTGGATTTGAAGTCTGGCTATTGGCAAGTGGAACTGCATCCAGATGATAAAGAGAAGACGGCATTTTCAACCGGCCAAGGTTTGTGGCACTTCAACGTCATGCCGTTTGGACTCTGTAATGCTCCGGCGACCTTTGAGCGACTCATGGAGTGTGTGTTGGCTGGACTCATCGGAGAAGCTTGCCTAGTATACCTCGACGACATCATCGTCATTGGAAAGGACTTTCGGGACCATCTTAATCAACTGGACAAGATCTTGGTGAAGATAAAAGCAGCCGGCCTGAAGCTAAACCCGAAAAAGTGCAACTTCTTCAAGGATAAAGTCAATTATCTGGGACATGTTGTATCGCAAGCTGGAGTGCAGACGGATCCTGAGAAGGTTGAGGCAGTGAAGAAGTGGCCAACACCAAAGGACAAAACGGACGTTCGGGCATTCCTCGGGTTATGTTCCTACTACCGCCGATTTGTGAAAGGATTTGCAGAGATAGCCAAGCCGTTGCACAGACTTACAGAAGACAAGAAGAAATTCCACTGGGACGACTCCTGCGAGGAAGCATTTGACCTGCTCAAGAAGAAGCTATGTGAGTCTCCAATCTTGGGCTACCCACAGAGAGATGGCCAATTCATCGTGGACACTGATGCCAGTAATACAGCCATCGGCGGTGTACTCTCACAAAAGCAAGGTGATCGGGAAGTGGTTATAGCTTATTACAGTAAGGCTTTGTCTCGACCAGAAACCAACTACTGTGTGACGAGAAGAGAACTCTTGGCAGTTGTGAAGACGCTCCAACACTTCAGAAAGTATCTGATTGGAAGATCGTTTCAACTGCGGACAGATCACGCTGCACTGAAGTGGCTGCTACAGTTCAAGGATCCGGAGGGTCAAGTTGCACGTTGGATAGAACAGCTTCAAGAGTACAACTTCACGATAGAACATCGCAGCGGGAAATCACACACGAATGCTGATGGATTATCGCGACGACCTTGTACTGAGGACTGCAAACATTGCACGCGAAAAGAAATGAAGGAAAGAGTCCAAGTTCTACGAACAACACCTACCGATGAAAAATGGGAGAATGATGAGGTGCGGAAAGCTCAAAATGAAGATGACGATCTGAAACCCATCATCGAGTGGATGAAACGAGGAACGGGAAAACCAAATTGGCATGAAGTAGCCCCATTTGGTTCCGGAACAAAGAGCTACTGGGCTCAGTGGGAGAGCTTGACCCTGCAAAATGACATCTTGTACCGGAAATGGGAAAAAGTTTCAGGAAACGAGCATCATCTACAGTTGATTGTGCCACGGAAACTTATAAAGGACGTTTTACGTGAGCTTCATGACGGTGTCTCTGGAGGTCACCTCGGAGTTCGAAGGACCCTGATTAAAATTCGGGAACGATTTTATTGGCTGCATTGTCGTGAGGATGTTGAAGATTGGTGCCGGAAATGCACTGTCTGTGCAGCAGTTAAGGGACCTCAAACCAGAAGTCGAGGAAAGCTGAGACTGTACAACGTGGGAGCCCCCTGGGAGAGAATAGCAGTTGACGTGGCAGGACCTTTCCCGGTAACAGAAGATGGGAACAAGTACTTCATGGTGGTCATGGATTACTTCACGAAGTGGCCGGAAGTGTTTGCTATTCCAAACCAAGAGGCGCATACAGTGGCAGAAAAGTTGGTCAACGAGGTGATATGCAGATTTGGTGTTCCTCTGGAGATACACTCGGATCAAGGGCGCAACTTCGAGTCAAAGCTGTTCCAAGAAATGTGCAAGCTGCTAGGAATGCATAAGACCAGAACAACCCCATATCACCCACAATCTGACGGAATGGTGGAGCGGTTTAATCATTTCTGGAACGTCACCTGGCAAAGCTGGTAGAAGACCATCAAAGGGACTGGGACAGATATATCCCAATATTCTTGCTGGCTTATAGAACAGCTGAACACGAGAGCACCAAAGTGACACCGGCTTACGCTAACTTCGGCAGAGAGTTGCGAATACCAGCTGACCTATTGACCGGAGAACCTCCGCAGGATCCGGAAAACCAACTTAGTGTGCCAGACTACATCGAGAGGTTGCGTGAACGCATACATAACGTCCATGCGATTATAAGAGAGAACGGACTGACGTCCAGTGAACGCATGAAGACCCGATACGACCGGAAGGCCACTAGTTGCGGCTTTGCAGAGGGATCCTTAGTCTGGTTGCATAACCCAGTTCGGCGAAAGGGGAAGTCTCCAAAGCTTCAACGACGATGGGATGGACCCTACAAGATTGTGACCCGCATAAACGATGTGACGTACAGGATTCAGAAACACCCACGAGGAGCAATGAAGATCGTCCACGTTGATCGCCTGGCCCGTTATAATGGCAGTAATGATGTTCGGGACGAACATCTCTAAGAGGGGGGCAGTGTCGCGGAGTCGCGCGGATAAACCAAGAACATTCGTGAATCGAACTTACTCGGACACAGGAAGAAAGATCCAAACGCGCAAACAATTATTTTTTTTATGCCGCTTACCTGCGCCTAACAATAGTTGAGAAGTACACAAGTTGTTTGTCAAACTGGAGAACAATAGGAATCCCGAATGTTCTGCGACCACCGCGAATACCGTGATGTAAACAACCTAACAAAAGGGCGATCTGGAAGATTCGGTATTGAATTACGGGATATAAAAGCACCTCCGTCCGGCCCAGAAACCAGTCTTGTTTCGGATAACGAATCTAAGCGATCTCGGAGTGAACTGAAGAAGTGAATAACGACGACTACGAACTGCGATAACGGACTTTGTGTGTGCCTAGTGATTTGGTTTTGTGATTTAGTGTAAATAAAGTGTGTGTGACCATTATCGGCGTTTTACTCCGATTTATCGAACCCCCGGACGTAACAGTATGTTATAACGTGATATTCGAACCTAGGAGTCTTGTCCATTGGGGGGTTCTATATTCGCTTTAAATACCCCCAAGTTGGTAGAGAAGCCTCGGTGAGCGAGTCCGACTCGCATTTGACCGGTTTTTTTTATTTATATGAGAGGTCGAAGAAAAGTTAGGTACTTTTGGGAGAATCTCATAGATGGCGTTCTATTAGCATACTGGTAAGCCATAGTAGCTTAAGTTCTTGCCTTAAATAGTGTTTATTTTCTCTAGATTTTGATATATTAAAAGCAAATATGAAAAAGCGGCAAAAAATCTACTGCATTTTATTTGTAACAAAACAACATAACAAATTTAACTTAAAGCTCGCTCCGATAACGTTTACCCAGCTCAAACAAAAAGTAAACGCTTCGCCGAACAAGACTGTAACTTATTCTATACGACGTAGAACACATTTTCGCATGTCAGTTCGGTGGTTGGACCATTTCTCTGCGTTATCTCGACAGGGTTGATCCGTGCAGCGAATTACGACAAAATCCATGGGAAAAAGTAGCTTATTATCTTAAAAAATTTCTACATGATGTATAGTGTTAAAAATAATAAAGTCACGCCTCTATCACTTATGGGGTAGGCGGAGCATCAACAGCCTAGTAAAACGCACATACATCAAGTCTACAAAATATTGACGAAAAATCCTCGGCTTTCGGGAAAAAAAGAGAAGTAGCAGCTGGATTATTCTACGGGTGAAATGAACTTCTCGCAAACTGAACCACTTCCACCAGGATTTTTTCAAATCAAAGTAAACCCTCCAGCGCATATATTTTTTTTATAATTCCATCCGTTTCCCGGAAACCCAATTTTTTTATATCTTCAATGAGAATTTATAGCGGTAAAGTAAATTATACCCGTTTATTAGATAACCGGTTATATGACATCCGGGTAGGGAAAACCGGGTTAGATAATGTATGGGTAAAGATATGGTTGGGTCATGATCATGAAGGTAGGAAAAATGAAAATGTTGCTTAATTATACAGGGTGTAAAAAAATTACTGCGTTCCTTTAAACCACTTGTTCTACTGATGATACCAAACAACTTTCCCAAAGCACAAAAATTTAAGCTCAATAATAAAAATTGCCTTTTCCATACAAAGATGCTCTCTTCATCTCCAGTTTTGTAAGGACATGGCAATTTTTTTTTGTTGAGCTAAAATTTTTGTGCTTTGTGAAAGTTGTTTGTTATGATCAGTAAAACATGTGGTTTAAAGGAACGCAGTACTTTTTTTTACATCCTGTATATGATGTGATTTGAGTTAGACATATTGCAGCTCTGTGCCGTGACGCATGGCGGCGCGACAAATCATCTGGTCACTGCATTGCAGTAAGGCTGCATTTGTGTGATTATTGTAAACACGCGAATGTAAGAACTATTTAAGGTACCTACTCTATACTCTGTCAAATTTACCCCATATCTTTCCGAGAGAGGGCGTTGTAAAGCAGTCTAAGAGGCAAATAAAGAGAACTTGCAAACACGCTATACAAAAATTGTACTGCGCTCAAACCGCCTGCCAAGCGTACTTAGGGTCATATTTATGAAGCGATTTCAAGATTGAGAGCAACATTAAGTATGGATTTTACAGGTTGTTTTTTACTAAAATGTCATTTCTGATACGAACTCAAACTCGCTGTCACTCTTGAGAGCTGGTTATAAATACGGACCTGAGAGAGTATTTAGCCCGCCGTATGTCTAACTGAGGATAGCAGCTGATGTAGCATACCGGGCGTAAGGGGCAGCGTACCGAAAACAAAAGGGAGTGCACCGTCAAGGAAACTGAACAACTATCACTAGGAAATTCTTTCAGGAAACAAAAAAAATTGGCTTTCCCATACAAATTGTCTGATCGAGGTGATTTTGTATGGAATAGTCAAATCTTTTTTCATTTCCTGAAAGTATTTCCTGGTGATAGTTGTTCAGTTTCGTTGACTGAGCAACCCCATTCAGTTTTCGGTACGCTGTCCCTTACACCCGGTATAAGTTAGAGTTTATAACAATTAAGTACTTATAGCGTTTCAAATTACAATTGAAAATATTGTCTATAATCCAACTTTTCCACATCCACTCATATTTTGAAAGCTATTCCAAGAACTGAGCTTTGTTTCAGGATTAACAATGTCCAAATCCGTTGCAATACACGCGGGCGTCCTGAATCTGGTATTCACAATGCCCTGAATTTCAGTTTCAGGAATTACTGAACACAGGATTAAGTTTCTGCTGCTGAAAAGTTGGAGTTATTGGATTTATTTTGCCGTTCTTGTTTGTATTTATTGTGTAAAAGTGCTAGTAGAGTTTCTTTTTACGTTTATTGAAAATATTATACGTATAACTCAAACATTTAAAAAAGAAAAAATATTTATATAGTGTGAAAACTAGGTCTTACTCAATATTTGATATCGTAGAGCTTTTCTATTGAACGCGATACCTGAAACAAATTAATTTAAACGTTAGTTGATTTTTTTTATTTGTCCCATATTTAGATTAAATTGAGTAATAAAAATAATGAATTTAATTGTTTCTCTTCCTGAGAAAACTATAGGTTGAGTTGAGGTCAATTATTTCATTTGAGTTAATTTATAACATTTAAAAATACAATTCGAAATAAAAGAGGTATCAAACACGTAAAAGGTTGTAATGTAACCACAGCAGTACACAGTCCCATCTGAAATATTCTTTAGCAAAATCGCTAGTGGCCTATCTTATTAAGTCATTGACGGCTTACCTACCCCGTAATTTAAATAGGCGTGATTGCGCGTGTTGTGTTTGTAAGTACGTATTTTTGAAATGAAAATTGGTTATTATAAAACTGAATCAAAATATAATTTATCAGATGCTCATTCAGAAAATGTCGTTAAATGAATCATTACGTTGGTTATCGCGAGTGGACCACTCAGCGCAGTTGAGCGGAACGAAACCATTCGAGTCATTTAACGTTTAACACTTCCACTGCCATTCTGTGTTCTTTTTAGTACAAATGATTAAAGGGTTATATTAGGATATTGATGCTCTGCTTACCCCTGAAATGTCAGAGACGTGATGTATGAGTATAGTTTGTTAAATAAATCATTACGGTTGCTATCGCGAGTGGATCACTCAGCGCAGTTGAGCGGAACGAAACCATTCGAGTCATTTAACGATTAACACTTTCACTGCTGGTATATATCCCTCTCGGGGTAGGCTGGGTGACGGTAAAAAAAAAACATTTCAAAAAGTTCAAAAGATATATTTTGAGGAGGCTCAATAGTGTATGATATAGTGACGAGTTATCAGTTAGTTTAAGATACTGAACTGCCTCCGTGACCAAGTGGTATGAGCCATGGGCTCTCGTTCCGCAGGTCCTGGGAAAAAAAAGTAGATATTTATTAATTTATCACTTTGTGAGATTTTCCCTAGTTTGGCTAGGATATTGCAGGCTGAATCATGTGATTGTCGGAAAAGAAAAAGGATTTCGGGCGTCGGTAGGTACGTTAGGCCGTCGATGTCGGTCGCTGTCTTTGATAGTCGTTACACAAACCATGAGGCCTATTAGCTGTGTTATTAGGTGGTTTATGATCTCTGACACCAGGGTTTATCGGGTTGATAGACTCGAAACCCACTCGACAAGAAGAAGAAGAAGTTACTGACATCTTTGAGTCAGTTAAGACAGTTATTTTTTTGTTTCAGACTTCGAATGAAACCTGCGCAGTTATTGTGTTAATCAACTTATCGTTCGATTTTATTTATAATATTATTGTGACATAAAATGCTCATTTCATTTATTGCAAAATCATCAAATGGAATTCAAAATGGTTTTATTTTGATAAGTGGCTGGAAACGTTGCAAATTCATTATTGTAACTTTGTCTTTATGCAGAAAATTTCACGGGTTCAATTTAGGGTTCAAATTGATAAATTTAAAAACTACTGGACCGTTTTTTTTATTTTTACCGTGAACGTAACTAACTTATGGGATATAGCGTGTTTTATGTAGCGTCCCGTAAACTGATATTTTTGCTTAGTCAACAAAACTGAACAACTTTCACCAGGACATTCTTTATGTATTTATATTTTACTTTATCATATAAAATTGCAACCGTGATCAGACAATTTGTATGGAAAAGCCAAATATTTTTTCATTTCCTGAAAGAATTTCCTGGTCAAAGTTGTTCAGTTTCGTTGACTGAGCAACACCTAACAGTTTGCAGTACGCTGTTCCTTGCATCCTGTATGTACCTAAGTATACAACATGTAACAGAAAGGGTATATGCATCGAGAAACGTGTGAATCTACCCATGAAACTGAACAACTTTCCAGAAAAATTGACTTCCCATACTTAATGCGCTATCAGCTGATGCATTTTGTATGGAAGGTAATTTTTTTTTTCGACCTGTGTTCCTTAGGGAAAGTTGTTCAGTTTCATGGGTAGATTCACACATTTCTCGATGCATATACCCTTTCTGTTACACGTTGTATATTTGGGTGTATTTTGAGGGTGTAGTACTTTTTGTGTTAGATCCTATAAATAGTTAGTACAATCAAACAACAAACACGATCACACTCATAGCCCCCACTAGGATTCCCTGTATCGGGGTGCCATGGACATACACAGAAACAACCACAAAGAACACCCAGACCCAGAAACAGACATTTAAATTCATCATTCAAATGTCTGCCCGGCCGGGAATCGAACCCGGGACCCTATGCGTAGCAGGCAGATACACTGCCAACTGGGCTGTGGGGGCCGTCAATCGTTCCCTCTCTTTCTTTCCAAAGCGGATTCGCTTGTTTTATGTCACCTCGTAAATATTCTCGTAAACTTGGAAACAAACGACCTTCAACTATGGTTACTGCTTTTACTACAATACTACGTGTACGTAGTATTTTATATCAATTGCACAATGTATAGAAATAAAATGACATGTTTTTTTTTACTTTACTGATAAAACTTTTCTCAACCTTTTCAAAAACCGTAGACAGATAAAAAAAAAAAATGACATTTTTGTAAGGAAGATAGGTAAGTTGTAATAGCCCTGGCTATATTTATTCATTATTATTTTTTGGCTGGAATTAACTCGCAGACACCTAAAAATTGTAACAAATCCTAAAAATAGGCAAAAAAAATACAAAAAATTTCAATTGTTGCATACAGAAACGATATGGGTTCCTAGTCAACTACGGAACCCTAAAAGTTGTAGGGAACCCCTAAAAGGCCTTCTTTTTAATAAATCGCACTCCATCAGCGGAGGAGGTATTGTGACGTCACAATGGCGGCACTCCTTTGTTCCTGCGTGGGAACATTGGGACGATAATAAAATCTTCAATCTTGACGTTTTTCATTGAATTTTTTTTTTTGCTAACTGTGCTTTTTGGCGGTATTAAAATGAAAAGCTTTTTGAGGGTAAATAATTAAAAAATGTATAAAGTCATGTTCAAGAGTTCTGTTTTATAGGGCCGTGAAAAAAATTCTGTTTTAATTTTGAGCTTTGGGCTATTCAATACGTCATCATCATCTTCCTAGTCTTTTTCCCGTATCTCTCGGGGTCGGCATTGAACATTTGGTTATGAAATCAAATAAAGGTAGTAATGCATAAGTCGTAACTTTTTTAATGGTGAAAACTTCTCAAGACCACCACGGATGTAAAGGGTCTTAAAACTGGCCCAAAACGTCGAGTTCTCAAATTACTTTAAGTATACTTAAACATCCAAAGTACATATTTATTAAAATGAGTAACAGTTGCTTCAGAAATAATAACATGTACCTATTTCAGTTCATCTAGGTAACTAAGGACATGTAGGTACTGAATGAATAAGAACACACTATAAATTTTCTAGGACCTTTACTTTACACCCTATGTTAAGTAGAATATACCTAAGGTTTTTCCAAAAATATAGACAACACAACTAAGGCTGTACATTCCAAATTCATTTGCCTATTTAAAAATACAAGTATGGAGACTGATTGGTTCTAACTAATGCTGGCTGAGAAATCCTATTGGCCCAAACGCTGCGATCTGCGCGCCACCATTCGCCAAGACGGCACCTGGTAGAACTTTTCCGGCCGGTGATGCTTTGACCGCGCGCGCGCTAGCTCCTAAGAAAATAATCAAGATTATCTATCAAAACCTGTCTTATTGTGTGTGAATAAACTTGTGATTAGTTCCCACTACGTTATTGGATATTTCGAACCTGTGGATTGAAGTGGAAGTGCCGAGCTGGTGGTGGATTACCTACCGCACGCTAAGCTGTGGAGCGCGAAGCTGCTGAAGGAGGATTCCAGGTTAGTCTCCATACAATACCTCGGCCTTTACTTAACACCCTATATAACTAATACGAAAAACGTTTCAATTACAAGATCCCTCAAGTGCAAAACGCAACCAGCTGTAAATATTTCAAAAGATAACCTTGAATTAGGCTTAGGGTCGTATTAATAAAGCGATCTCAAGATTGAGAGCAATATTAAGTATGGATTTGACAGGCCGTTTCTTACTGAAATGACATTTCTGATACAAATTCAAACTCGCTGTCACTCTTGAGAGCTGATTATAAATATGGGCCTTAGTATCTCTCTCTACCTTTTCACATCACTGTTCTTCAGAGCTTACGTGAATTTCAACGTAGGTTTTTTTTTCACTCGCGGCTTGATGAGTTTTCCCGTGGAAATCAGTTATTTTCCCGCGGTAAAAATAAGTTTATTTTACTCAGAATAAACGTTGCTTTTTAATGGTAACATAATTATTGAAATCAGTTCAGTAATTTTTAATTTATTTATGAGTTTATTACATACAAAAATATTGCGGGATATCTTAGATTGAAATGTGTACGAATATAGTAGCGAATAGTGATGGGTTAGCTAGTTTTTACAGTATGTCAGGGAGGAGAAGCAGGTGGCACATTTTGTTTTTTATCACTCCCAAACCAGCATGGGACCAAAATTATACCAGGCTAAAATTGAAGTAGTATAAACACTGAAGTATTTTTTAATTTTTCTCCGCAGATGTTTGTCGTGGAAAAGCAAAAATGTTCAATCGTGAAGGAATTCAGTTAGCTAAGGGAAGCTCGGATTTCCACCACCCAATTAAAATTAACGAGATATATCTTATTTAAATTATATTACACTTTTAATTATTACCAGCTTCTAGTTAGTCGTTAGTCGTTTGATGATAATAGTTTTTAGCCCAAACTACAGGATGAAATTAAAATCATTCGACAACATTTATTTTGAGAATAGGTTCAGTCCTTGAAACTGAACAACTTTTCCCGTGATATGTTGACAAAGAAGTTGAGGTAGGGATGGCTGAAAATGTTTTCGTGCAACGATAAATTGAGACATCTCCTCTCAAAACATACATTTTTGGGGCATGGCAAATAGGAAGCGTCGCCGATGCGTCGATTTTCTATAGAAACTTCAAATCAAGCTGCGCTGCGCAGACGTAAATTACATAAAAAATTGACGCACCTCCGCCTCGCCCGCGCCGCACCGCTTCCTATTTGCCATGCCCCTACTAATGGAACCAAATTTTCGTAGACAGTTTCCCATCCCTATTGTAACCTGAATGAAAGGGCGAGTACGTAAAGGTTGTTTGCTGAAGGATTTATATTGTAAAGGAGTTGGCATTATGCAAAGGTTACTCTGAGGGTCATTCACAACCTCGACAACTTAGTGGATAGTGGCCGCTGCCTGCTCAATTGAAGATCGTGAGTTTGATTTACGAACAACACTACTACTACATCAGCTACAATAACCCACTATTGGATATTGGACAAATTGCCATATTCACCACGCTTAGTGATTAGCGAGCGCGATTATTAACAGAGAAGGTCGTTGCTCGTTCCCTCTAAAAATATGTTTTTTGTTCAGCCAATACGAAACCTACTTAACGATACTTATAGGGATACTATTTAGATCGACCGACCGTGTTCTATGGGTAAGTATGTGTAGATAGAAAAACTTGAATACTCTTGTATATATTTTTAACGTTAAATGATAACTTAAGATTTCAAAATAAATGTTAAACAACAAATCAAAAATTTCAACCGTAGACAGGATTTGAACATGCGTCTTTGAAAAACCGTCCCAACGCCATAACCGACTACGAATAATTATTTGTGTTTTTGCACTTAAAATAGCACTTTAAGTGCAAAAACACCAATAATAAAATAGATAACTCAAGATTTTCCCTTGACATTTCTAATAGCACGGCACACAAATTACAGCACAATCCATCGCAACTGTAATCGCCCTGCCCTATCACGTAAGGGCTACACAATCGACGGAATTCTGACAGCTCTGTCCAGGGCCACAGAGGGAGGGAGGGACGGGGGGAGGGGGCTATTAATCTTCGATAGGCTTACCAGGGGGGGGGGGGGGGTCCTGTCAAGAACACGTGTGTGTTTAAGCGGAATGTGTTTGGAGATTGGGGGGCTACAAGTTGATATATGGTTGTAAAAATTGCGTTATAATTTTAAAAGAACGTTTAAGTATGTTAGTGTTTGAAAGGGATTTCTTTTATTACTTGAATAGTAATTCGGGGTGTTGTTTATAAATCTAATTCGTAGCGATTCGACTTAGGGACCGGCATCAAAAAAAAAAAAAAAAAAAAAAAAAAAAAATCAAAATATCTTTATTTCTACAGCTTGACATGTACATAGATCGATAAGTAAATTAAAACTTATATCTACTTACATACCTTAACTTATTACATTGTTCAGCCTCACAACTCACTTTACACGCTTTACACACAATGGTTGGTAGGTAATATAATTGATAATACTTGTACAGTGTTGGGTCCTGGTTCCCTAACTAGGATTCCCTGTGCTAAGGGTAACCAGGTCTTCCAGTCCAATTCACACACAAAACATCATGGATAAATTCCAGCAGAATGTTTAGTGGATTTGCTCTTAGCTCTAGTTTAGATCAGTGATGATCAGTACAGAGTGACAGTAAAGTAGACACACACAAACACTCGACAACAGAACACTGCTAGCTGTATTAGTGATAAGTAGGCTTTGGTGAGAGGGTGATCTAGGCTAGGTAGCTCCTCGCAAACTCAACTACCGCTTAAAAATGCTTGATCTTTTTTTAATCAATTTAATTCATCAAAGCTACAACTCCAAATCAAAAAACTACATCTAATTAGTTTCAAATAAAAGCAAAGAAAGCTGTATAATTATCGACGTTTATTAGCACCGAAGGTCTGTCACTAGTTATCAGTAACATGTGTAACCGGAAGGGAGGGCGAGTTCCGGTTTTGTTTTGTTAGTTTGCGGGTAGTTTTAACAAGAGCCGACTAGTTCCGAAAGTTAGAGAGATGTGGGAGAGATTACAGAGGTTATACAGTGTGTGAGGTACAGTTTCATGATAACATACCTTAATAGGTATGAATTTCATCACAAGCCATTAAAAAAGTTTTGGGAAAAATGACTTTTCGTTCACTATTTCTTTTCAGAACTATTAATAGAATTCAAACTATTGTTATTAATCTTTAGGCTTTCAGTGCAAGTGTAGTACTGATGTTTATTTGGGATATTTTTGTACGTTTTCAGATACACCCTATATTTATGTAGAGAAATACAGATTAATGTAACTTCTTCTTCTTCTGTCGTGTGAGTTTCGAGTCGATCGACCCAACTGAAAAACTGAAAACTAATTTTATATGCAATGGAAAATCAAAAGAAAGAATCAAGACTCTAATAAATCAAAAATGATTGAGATCGATAATAAAACTAGTAAAGTTTTGTGTACAAGTTTTATAGAGACTGGTTTACCTACCTATGTTCAATGAGTTTTTCAGTGGAAATGAAGGTTTTCCTGTCCTTTTCCACGACCTACTATCTACAACGTGTAACAGAAAGGGTATATGCATCGAGAAATGTGTGAATCTACCCATGAAACTAAACAACTTTCCCTAAGGAACATAGGTCGAAATACGAAATAAAAAATTTGACTTCCCATACTAAATACGCTATCAGCTGATGCATTTAGTATGAAAGGTCACGATTTTTTTTCCGTTTTTCGAACTATGTTCCTTAGGGAAAGTTGTTCAGTTTCATGGGTAGATTCACACATTTCACGATGCATATACCCTTTCTGTTACACGTTGTATATGTGTAGTGCCAGTTTTCAACAAGTTTTATCCCGACCTGTCCAGTGGTTGAATCGTGATTGAGTGACAAACATCTAAATATTTAAAATTTTCAAACAGGTGGAATAAAAATAAATTATAAAAGTCCTTTAGAAATATTCAAATTACTTAATTTGACTTTAAGATTAAAGGATTACAGGCATGATCTTAGGCATCTGAAACGTAAGTAAGTCTAGAAGATTAAGGCCCGTATTTATAATCAGCTCTCAAGAGTGACAGCAAGTTTGAGTCCGTATCAGAAATGTCATTATAGTACACAATGATTTGTCAAATCCATACTTAATATTGCTCTCAATCTTGAGATCGCTTTATTAATACGAGCCTTAAAGCACTTGAAAAGATCTTAGAGACTTGTTAAGTTTTAGGACATTTAATCGGCTTTCACACAGTTCGAGACACTTGAGTGTTTCTTTGAATTTGGGTGAACTCTTTAAAAGCTCTATATTTATAGCTTTGATACTTAAACTGCTACTTCAATACCCGTTTGTAACAAATAATAGAAATTACAATTCATTTAATGGTTTGTTTTTGAGCTCATGGATACAGGGTTGATAATGGAATAGGCTTAAACCCAGAAACCTGGAATAAGTTCATGCAGGTACTCGTACATAACAAGTTCAGGTCGTACGCTAGGCAGCCTGACGGGTAACTTATTAACATATTATATCGCAAGCTACGAGTAGCCATTATATGGGATCTCTCAGCTTACATATAAAATCCATTTTCATGTAACATTGCACTATATTTGCTACGCGTACATTTCCAAATATAGTAAAAAAATGTGCTTCCCTATGTTTAGTCTTTGCTCTATTTATCCTTGCTACTGAATACGAAGAAAAAGTAGTTTCCCACAAGTGAATTCAGCTTGAAAAACCACCTCACTGAGGCGAGCAACCGCGCCAATAAATTGCAGGCAATCCGTCTAGCTGTCGCGCCAGTGGCGAGGGCAGAAGCTAGGGCAGTGAAGAATACAAAGGTCGTAGGTTCAAATCCCATAATGGGGGCAATATTATAAAACTGATACTGGAATTAACAATTTTTCACACTGAGAGATGGTATCTAGTTCGGTTAGGATAATGCAGGTTTGGTCTTATTAGTAAGATGGATCCGTGCTTTGGATAGCACGTTTTGTCATCGCCCTTGATCGTTGTCTTTGTTGAAAGTGATTGATACACAGACTATGTCAAATTCCAATAATTATGGTTTAAAATTATGAATGTGTGATTCGGCAGTCTAACTATACGATAGAAAAAAAAACCTATATTCTCCCAGTTAAGTAGCCAACTACACCAATAAATTGCAGGCAATCCGTCTAACTGTCACACCAGTGGCGAGGGCAGTAGCTAGGGCAGTGACAAGACAATGGGTAGACAGCTATTGTACTGTCCCGTTCTCATCTCGCGTAATACGGAGGGGTTAATGTATGTGTTTGATTGCTGTTTTCTGTTATTAATTAGTGTTGTACAGCTTAAACAAAAATGTATTGAAAAAAATAGGTAAGCATTTAGTTTTGTTAGACTTGGCGAAAGTGACTGCGTTGATAATTTCCTGAGTAACTAGGTCGATTCACACCGGCTGGATCATGCGCACTTTTAAAGAGTGTGATAAATATTAGAACTGTGTTTATACTGTACTCGGCTTCCCGGTATAAACTGACCATAGCCAGCAGAATAACGTACGTAAATTACGTACTAAGAGTACCTACTTCAGTATGAAAATCAAGTTTGTTTTTCTTGAGTGTGGCTTTCGTAGACATTTGCTACGAGCTACGAGTAGGTACGTGTTTGCTACGACGTAGCAATACATTAAATACTTTCCTTAGCCTAAACTCCTAAAGGTATAAGTACAAATAGTGCTCGGTGAAATTAATACCGAGCTCTTAAATCAAGCAGCTGCACTAGACCACGTGCTTAGTAACCTAATATGTTAATTCTGGAGTGTTGCCAGCTACAGGGTTTGCAATGTTTTATTAGAAATACTACAATAGTCAGTTTTCCCACGTTATTTTACGTTATTTAAAATGAAACAAACAAAAAAGAAACCAAAAGTACTATTAGGGTCAGTTCACACTGGGAAGCGATTCGACGCGATGCGGTGCGGTGCGTAAGCTACTTGAAAATGCATGTCATTTTACAGCAGAGGAACGTTCGAGTTTTTTTTTTGCATAGTAAGTAGTGTTATAAGCGCAAAATAGTAATTGCTGCTGTGTTTTCTTCAGAATTTCTTGTGAAATAAGAATTTGTACCTATATTGTATCACGCTCTTGAAAAGTGGTTGTTTTTCTGTGTGAAATAACCTCAATCACCTGGTGGTGCTTAAATAGAACTAGACTCGAAAGCAAATACATTGCAAATTGTAAAAAAGTTTAAAACAAAGAACGTGCTAGACTACACGTACACGGAACAATTGTAAATACTATAAACATTAGTAGTCATGAAGCAAAGCACCGCATCGCTAACCAGCACAGGATTTAAGCAAGCCACGAGCTACTGCCGACGGAAAAGCGGTACTATTTGTCACTTTCGAGTTTCTTTTAGTATTTGTCACATTCGAGTTTCAAGATTCGGGCAACTGTTATCAATTAACAAATCCCATTAGTATTTATAGAATTTTCTTATCCATTTTAACCCAGGTATACCTATACCTATATATATTCATGGATTCTGTAGATTTTTAAGACAGGTACGGTAACCAAATCGCTCTACGTGTTTATAATCTGATAGAATGAACTAACTTATAAATTAACTTGTACTGACAAAATGAACTCTCAAAATAATTATTTTCCTTTTTATGGACAAAATTTTAGATAATTACTTTTTAAAAAGAAATTGTGTGATTTTTAATGAACGTGGGCAGGGACGTTGCAGTTTATGGGAACAGTCCAATCAATGTCAAATCTGCAGATAACGGCGCTAGTTCCTATTTTTGCCACGTTCTACTATATCTATTGCGAGATAATACGAACATATTGATTTATTTTATTTCAAAAATAAAATAAATGACAGTGTATGATTGCAATCGACAACCAATGGTAGCACTAACCACCTCGCATTCAATTTAACTCGGGGCAATATTTCACTTGTCTCCCACTTTCCGCTGTGTGCACTGTGTTTTGTGTTCCCTATTTCTGACCGCTTTGTGTACAGTATAAGGACATACTACCAAGTAATTATAAAAAATCTGAATGTAGGTACAAACTCCTTCTTCTATAGACATACTTATCCTAGCAGTAGGTGCCGAAAGTTCAGTGTAGTGTATTGCAGTTAGTGAGGTAACTTTAAATTGAAACGTAGCCACTGTTACCAAGCTGCTGACACTCTGCCTACCCACCCACTCAGTATGAAATATGGAAGAGATGAAAAAGTTATCTAGGTATACCTACATGTAGATTTCGCAACAATGTGTTTATTATATTCAAATATTATATTTTTCGATTTGTATACGAATGTGTAATACACATTGTGTATGTATCTGTAAGTAATTTGTGTTGTTTCAGAATAATGGAACGAAACAGCAAGAAAATTCCTCGGGAAATGGAAAGCATCTGCGAATATTTTGTAATTTCCAGAAGAAAGTTCTGAAATTTACTGTTTAATCTAGAAAAGAATAGAAGTGCAAAGATGTGTATTGGAAATTGAACGTCAAATTCCAGAAATGGAACGAAAATTTATGATTTGAACATTGTAGAGCGCCCGTAATACAATGAGTTTTTCATTTGAAAGAGTGCCTTTTGTTTATATGTAGGTTTGTACGTAATTTTAAAAATATCAGGCTTTGGTAAAATCTGTGCATAAAATACTCCATAATATATATCCTGCAGATATTGCCATTAAAACCCAACTGCTACAGTTAATTTAAAATCTCTCCAACTGTCGAAATTGAGCCGTACCTACTGTAACAATAAAAGTATCAATTGTTTCATGATTCTGTAATCTTATATTTTACAAATATTAAATATGCATTAAATCATACGCAGGTGAGTAATTCGTTAGGTGAGATTTCCACAAAACCTTACTATACAAAACTACAAATCACTTATTTTGATTATGGCGTAGATTAGTCATGTAAATGGACTCATGCACACACGATATAATTTATGATTAAAGTTTTCGACCTAAATATTATAGCCCTTAGTGACAGCGGTACAATTTGGGAAATAATGACGTCACTTTGGGACGTGGTTTGTGTTGTGTACATCTAACCTAAGAAAACATTTTAGTGGTCGTTATAGGAGCCATGTCAGAGGTCTATTACAGGCGAACAATTAAACAATTAACAATAAAATTTTTGAATTAGCAGTTTGACAAAGGTGACAGCGTAAACTTGAAATAAAACAATTGACAGTTCTAATCAAACTGAAAACTATCTCACAAACCTACAAATAAATTTTTCGGCACGATCAAAGCAATTTGATTACTCTGAGGCATATTTAACCTTGCAAATTGCTTTTGTGATATATTCAGCCACAACCCACAACTAGACATGTAGCAAGTTTGAAGAACTCTTTCTTTAGAAATATTAAAATATAGCAACATGTCTCTTAAAAATAATTTCTTAAAGACTTAAATCTAAAAGAACTCCTAAACTTGCCCCACTGTTCGCTGCAAGCTCCTAATAGTTTTACTGGCTCAAGCCGGATCAGGCCGGTCGGGACCGGTTCAGCATAGCTCAGCACAGCTTAAGTCACTCAACATCTTTACTGCCCAGGCAGGAGTTTTCGTTTTTAAAGATCTTAAGATTTTTGAAGTTCAGGCATGAGATACTTATTATCATAATTGGGATACAGTGTAAATTTTTTGCGAATATTGTTCTTGCAATCACTGAATTTAATAAATTTTGCCAACATTTAACTAAATAATCATTAAAAAACATGAATGAATACAAAATATAAAATAAGAAAATACAAAATCCTTTCCGAAATGAAACTCTACAATCGTCACACTTTTCGGTCATGCCATTTGAGGCTCTGCCTACCCCATAAGGGGTACAAGCGTGATTCTGTGTTATATTTGTTACTGTCATATTTAAACTTCATGAAGTACCGTCAGCAAGAAAACAGGTTGTTTTTCCTCAGTAATGGCTTCACTGGCGGAATATGCAAATGTTGTTTGCTCCACCGCTGCTGCGAACGATACAGTGTTTTTATTACGTATTAAATCTACGTACGGAGACATGTTACGTATGTACGTATAGATGGTTACACAGCGGATATGGAATATTTTGTTATGATGATGATCAACTTGATTCTGAGGTTCTGTGGTTTAGCTTTAGGCTCTCGATTTGTAGGTCCTGGATACTCAACCGGGACTTACAATAGTTACAATTTCAGAGACAACGTTACACTGAAGATCCTCTAACGTGCTCCCTGAAGCAAGAAAGAAACCAATGATTGAACCATCTCACAAAGTGACAATACCAACTTTGTGAGTCTCCTGAGATATTAGAACCTACGACCTACGAAAAAGAACATAAAGATTTATGCCAATAAACCATAGTGGCTTTTGTACACTAGTCTTCGGCACAAGAAAAAAAGTTCCTATTTCTAAACGGCTTCTGAATATTTTTATAAAAAATCCACCTTATATGAGCTAATCTCATTACCTACGCCCTTGTGTTTATATGAGAAGAGCGTTACTTGAACAAGGAGATGAAACTCTGTTATCATAACGCGGAAAGGATCTAATTTAAAGTAGATACCGCTGCATCTCCTCCCGGGCATGCTGTAAAAATCAGCTAAGGAATTTGAGGGTTTCAGTATTGTAATTTAGGCGATGGGCTGACAACCTGTCACTATAGCAACATACAGATCTATCTGGAATAACCCTTAAAACTTGTCAGACGTGGCTGAACGGCCTTTGTTTATACGGCCACTAGCTTTCCGCCCCGCGGTTTCACCCGCAGCTAAGGGTTTTCCCGTGGGATTGAGTTCCCGCGCTGTTCCTACCTTCAAAATTAACGGAATTCCCATACAAATTTCCATCCCCTATTTAACCCCCTTAGGGGTGGAAAATACAAAAACGCTGAAACACGTGTTCATTATTTTTTAATTATTAGCCTAAATACAAAAAAAGAAGATCATACCTCCAAAATTTACGGAATTTCCATACAAACTTTCATCCCCTATTTAACCCCTTTAAGGGTAAAATATACAAAAACGCTAAAACACGTATTCACTGTTTTTTAATTATTAGTCTAAATACAAAATTTGAAGATCCTACCCTCAAAATTGACGGACTTTCATACAAACTACAAACTCCCTTTTTACCCCTTTAGGGGGGGAAAATCCAAAAATCCTTTCTTAGTGGGAGGTTACGTAATAGAAGGAACTTGCTCTCCAAGTTTCATCATTCTAGGTTTAGTAGTTTAGGCTCTGCGTTGATGAATCAGTCAGTCAGTCAGTCAGTAAGGACAAACGATTTTATAAGTTTAGATTAGGGATACAGGCGTGATTATATGTATGTATATATGATACACTTAAAATTTATAATACGAAATACAATAATAATGCACAGCAATTTTCTTCTGAATTCTTCAATATCTTACACCAACCCTTATTAAACATCCAAATATAGGTTACCAGGCGACTGGTGGCGCCAAGTCGTCGCGTCTACATTGCTGCCGTCGCGGCGACGCCACTGTTAGACAATACATCAGTAATGTTCCGGCGACATGAGGCGAGTTTGGTGTACATTGCTGGGGTATAAAAGTATTTGGAAAGTGAATTCAAATAAATATTGTATTAAAAACTCTGCGGGGCTGCAGGTTTTTAGGAAAGCGGGGCCTTAAAAAATGTATCTACCTGCAACCTGAATTTAAAATACGTTGTGCTTAATTGATATTGATAGGTGAAAGTAGTCATCGTGCTAACTAATGCATTATGGTAGCAACCATTTTTTGTTTCGCTTTAATGAAAAAATTATATTTAACTTTTCCTGCCGGGCATGCTGTAAAAATCAGGAAAGGGATTCGAGGGTTTTAGTATTTTGTTTTTATGGCGATGGGTTGACCACCTGCCAATACAACAGATCTTTCTGAAATAACCCTTAAATTTTTAAACTAATCAGACTGACGTGGCGGCAGAATGACATTTTGTTAGATCGTTGATGCTTTGCCTCCTCCATTCGGGACGAAAGCGTGATTGTATGTAACTGAAATAATAAATAACATTTCTTTCACCATAAACCGGCAATGTACAACAAATAACTGACAACTCAAGAACTGTCGCCTGCGAGATGAAAGGCTCTGACACAGAACAGCATGATCACGGCTCGAGTTGATTAAAATCTGTTTAGTTTCCTCCGAGCAAGCCTAGAAGAGGTAATTTGCTTTTCTAAGTTAGATGTTTAGTCTGCAATTTGTTAAGGTTTTTTTCTATAGTTAAGTATACCTTAAGATAGTATATTGTTGTAGTGGTCCTAACTGTTTTTGCTCTGCCTACCCCATTAGGGATAAATGCGTGATTTTATGTAGTAGTAGTATGTCTTAACTGATGTTGTAGTACCTTGTTGACCCCCATTAAGGATGTTTGGGGCTGACACCGCATGAAGCTGTTTTTACAATACATGCATACATTACATTCTCTTTTACATATACTCTCTTTTTTTTATTATTCTCTTTGTGATATTAGTATTATATTACTCCATGGTATTAGTTAGTTACCGTGAATCTGACATTCTGAGAACTCTATTTTGTAAATTTCTTTAATTTCTTTCTTAACTAAATATATTTCTTGTATTGAGCAATAATGTGTTGGCTTTCCAACAGCAAGTATAATTATAATTTGCTCAAACATCAATCAAACTACCCGCTGGATTTAATCGAATTTAATCATAATAAACACACTCAATCAAGCAGAGCTGCTGTAATAATGTCTAATAGCGTATACTTGATTATACTGTGAATATGTTATGTACAGACGCGCTCATAAATCAATAATTAGTTCATAGATTTTTGACGTTAATAGATGGTATAGGTACTACATTTTTTTATTATATAATTGAAAAACCGTCACTCTTAAAATCAATTCATTATAACATCAAATAAATATTTTACCGCCGTTTTCCTTCCCAATTACATACATATTTGAAACCTTCACCCATGCGGTTAGTACCCAATGTTCCCGTTCCAGAGAATCCCGGGATCCCGGTATTATTGTCGGTCCCGTCCTGATTTGTGGTTTATCGGTTTTTCGGGAATTATTCGCTTGATTAGGGAGAAGGATGTTTGAGGAAGAATTTTTGATTAAATTGTGCTTGAGATTTGATGAATTAAAAATTATTTGATGTGTAATTGATGATTGACTTTTAGACTGTTTGTAAATAAAATAAATTGGGCTCAATTCTGAACGCTATTTTTACTGTACCTATGACGTCACACTTGCATACAAGTAAATTACATTACATTGGAAATTTCATTTTGTGACTTGCGTGCATGTTCTTACTGACGTGCTAGTGTTTGACTTGTTTAGATCAAATGTCTACTTTAAAAAGCGTATTTTTGTTTTGAGTACCTACCCAATACTTTTTTCAAAGTGCGTTAGAAGGTATTTCTGGGTTAAATCCTCTCAAAAACGTATTTGTAAAGGTCGCAGCGACCTCTACATTCTAGAACCGCTTTCACATCGCACTCAAAGTCGGCCGCTATTACCGCGTTAATACTCCAGACTTATTACAGTATCGATGTCATTACAGTAAGAGGATATGCTTGTTCCGTGAATAGCTGCTGCTGAGGGATTTCACAATCCTTGGAGAGTGATGAAATTCTTTGGTAAATGACGGGAAAAGTTCTTTACGGTAAAAAGTCTGCTAGAATTCTTCACAAACGTAAAGGAAATAGTCTTTATAAAACCGGTGAGCATTGTCTTGTCTTATGAGATATAGACGCGAAACTTATTTTGGTAAACTTTTGACGCTTTATCCTATACGAAAGATAGCTATATAGATGATTGTATGCATGTACTCGTTAATCTTATAGGTATTTAGGAATTAAAATGGCTTGTTTTATTTCAAACTCACATCCTAGTGAAAGAAATCCTAATGGCGCTGGAAACGTGACCACGTTTCTTTTTAATACAAAAACCTCCCTGTTATCAAACCTGGGGCTAGATTGAAAGAGCGAAAACAGAAGCATATTTACAAACCCGGGTCTGCGTTCAGCGATGAAATAATATTTTCAGCCGGTTTTTACGCAACAGTGAGTTTTGTGGTTGCGTCGTCGGTCGGGGTTTGTGCACGAGTATTTCTTTTATTCTCAAATTTTAATGGAATTTTTTTTTTTATGAAAACTTTAATTTGATAGCTTTTTATTTAATGCTAGGTGTTTTATTTGTATTGATATAGCGACTCACTTTCAAACATTGAATCTACGATCGTTTATAATATTATGCCGGGGAAGGGAAGCTGTTGGTTGATTCTATGGTTTTTAAGCCCGCTTATCTACCCACCGTAGGAAAAAGTCAAACATTGTACAGCAATTTACTGATATTTTAACATTTTTTCATTATCATAAATTTTAATATTTCCTTTCATTACTGAAATTAAAAACCACTCAATAAATTATTGAAAATAAAAAAACAATGCTTTCATATCTTTTGAATTTATTCTTTTTATTGATATTAAACAAAGAAAGTACAAAGAGGAGTCAATTTATAAATTGTATGAGAAAATTTACATCGAAAAAAGAAAATTACCGAATTGAAATGAATTATTCATCTCGCTTTTTTGACGTTTTGTAATTCCGCAACAAGTTAATCAACTCGGAAAATTGGTAAAATACATTCTTTGTTTTTGTTAAGATTATTTTTATTGCGTGTCACTGACCTCTTATTGTGCATAGGTGGTGGGTTGGTATGGGAATTAACTACCTCTTAGCAGTATCTTTAGCAGTTTTAGGACCTATAATATGAAGTCTGCCTAAAGTCAAGATAAATCGTACAAAAAATACAATGCATTAATTTGAAGTGCTCGTTTGTTTCTATAAAGGCGAAATTTAAATAATTTCGATAATATGTAAATTGAAATGAATATTTAAAGTAAACAAACTACCATTGTGTGTTGGTTCTTTATACAAATAGTTTAGGCGCCGTTTTCATTATTTGTAGTTAATCACATATTTTTTAACCTTATACCTTATCCACAAACAAAGGATCTTTTGATAAAATTATATAGAAATAATCTCAAAAAGTGATTGAACCCATTTTCAGGTTTGCTGATCAAGGGATAAGAATACTGTGACCCAAAACCGATGAAACGGAATCGGATAATGGCGCGGAACACACGGTTAAGCACTATTGGTTAGCTTATGTAGGGTTTCTATTCGTTTGAATATGTTATTATTATTTGTAAACTATTTTTGAGTTTTAATTTGGCATCTTCCAGTGTCTAATTCCGGAAACCCTAATTATTAAAAGTAATTTTTAGTGACCGACACATACTTAATGCTAGTTTTGTAATGGTTGCGTTTAGCAGAATACAGAGTCGAAAATATAAACCTATTTGACCGACATAATCCGAAGAAGAAAAATAGTGATAATAAACAACAAGTAAAGGACTAATGAAAATAAAATTACTCCTTTAACTAAAAAATAAATTTACTTCAAGAGCTGTTTTGGAGGTATTTTGTAGTCTCTTTTATCATCCTACTGTTTAAAGAACGAAGCCGACAAAGACCGAAAGGAGTTGAAAGTGCCTGATTGGTTAGGTTTGGCACAAGAATAGGAAAACATTACAACACACTTATGCTAGAGGCGAAATTCAGTTCTAAGTCGAAGACATAATAGGAAGTAGCTAGTTTTTTTTTTCTCTGTCGGAATCAACACATGCCTTGTTTTAAGTAAAATTCACCCTCTATATTTAGAACCGGATAAATCCAGTGTTCCTAATCCGGAAGTGGGTCACCGATATAAATGAGTCTGGATTCGAAAACCAGGTCAAGTGCTTATGTCTGAAGTCGCGAACCAGTATCAAAGAGATTTTTCACGCTGAATTTATTTTGAGAAAAAATTTCCGATACTTTGAACACCTATTGAGTTTACTTTTAACTGATATGGCAGTACCGCCAACCACCACCTTTTTAGTACCATTCCACACTTTTACTATCCCATTACAACCTCAGAAATGTTTTACCGTAATTTTCTTTTTCATGGGGTAGTCGCAATGTAGTCGACCTATTTCCGTCCACTTGCTTTACTTGGCCGCAACACCCTCCTTCACCCGAGCGTCAAACGGTAGTGCATTAACAGGTGCAGTTACCTTACTGCCATAGACCTAAGTAGAGACAGATTACGCAATTAGGCTTGTACAAAAAATAGTATAGTCTAGTCATTCTGCATGGTCAGTTTGATGGTTACCGCGGTAGGTAATTTTTTCGTTGAAAATAATAGTCAATTGAATAACCTAGTAAAAATATCGAAAATTCCTCATTATTGACTTTAACTATGTCAGATAATTTAAAAAATGTCAACAGGCAAGAGTGTCTCCTCGTGGCAATGTAGCCACAATTTTCTGAATACTCTTCATAATAAATGCACAATTTTGTCGTACCTACAACTAAATAGGACTATTCAGGTACAAAAAAAGTTTCATAATGTTTAAAGGGGCTTGAATGGTCTACTATATTTTAGTTCTTTGTTCGCTCCTAACTCCTCTTTCACTGCAATGGGTGTAACGACGGGTCTATTTGACACTAGTTCCTTGAAAGTGCTTCCGGGAAATGATGTGTAGTGGCATAGAAACGGGTCAATTCCAAATTTTTCTGGTGTAATAAAGTAAAATTACCAATATATACCGGGTGTAAGGGACAGCGTCCCGCAAACTTATAGGGGTTGCTCAGTCAACGAAACTTAACAACTACCACCAGGTTTCTTTTTTTAGGAAATGAAAAAAAATAATATGCTTTTTCATACAAAATGACCACCTCGATCAGACAATTTGTATGGAAAAGCAAATTTTTTTTTCATTTCCTGAAAAAAAATCCTGATGATAGTTGTTTAGTAATGTTGACTGAGCAACCCCTATCAGTTTGCGGGACGCTGTCCCTTACACCCGGTATATATCTTGTAAACATATAAAGATTAATCAACATTTAATATAACATGTATTAACAAAAAAAACACCTCGCTCCATTATTAACTCACTCCGTCTCTGTCATGCCTGACCTGTAATTTCCAACTGAGTTTTAGAATAAAGGAAAGCATAGTTTCATGTATTTTTTATTCAAAAACACTTTTCAAAAATAAATGATACGTGTTGGCAAATTAGTTAATAGTACATTACTTTAGAAGCCAAAAATAAAGCAATGTATGGTCGAGTAAATTTGGAAGGCCGAGACGCAGTCGAGGGAATTTTGGTAATGATATAAATTCCTTGCATAATTTTGTTCTTTGGTTTTCATTTTGGTTCAATAGTAATCATTACAAATATTTGCAGCATAATTTCAGTAGAAAACTTGTAAACTCTTGGGCCCGTATTTATAATCAACTCTCAAGGGTGACAGCGAGTTTGAGTTTGTATCAGAAATGTCATTTCAGTACAAAACGACCTGTCAAATTCATACTTAATATTGCTCTCAATCTTGAGATCGCTTTATAAATACGAGTCAAGTGTTTGCTAACTAAAGCAATTATCAGTGGCGTTAAGTCGCTTTCTCGTTACAGCGAGTTCCTTCTTCGGAACAAGGAGCAAGTTCACTAATTACTGGAGATGGAAGTAATAGAGTTTCATTTTATTGGCAGAGATGAATAAAGGTACAAGGTAGCACTATAGACTGCAAGAAATGCTACGACGTAGCTAACAGCTACGGTGTAGCAAATTGCTACGCAGCTATACTACAGTTAAAAGGAAAATTGTTAAAATTATAATCGACTCGACTCGAAACCCACACGACAGAAGAAGATTATAATCTTTACACAGATAATGAAACAGTATAATATTTGTTTCCGTAAAGCTGTATAGTTTGGCTTAAAATCGGCTTACTTCAAAATTAATAAATTCTTTCAGGAAAAAAAAAATGCTTTAAAAAAAAAGATTTCCTGAAAGAATTTCCTGATGAAATTTGAGCAGTTTCGTTGGCTGAGCAACCCCTATCAGTTTCTGGTACGCGCTGTCCCTAACACACGGTAATCAAAAAAACTGTACCATTGAACTACTGAGAACAGAGGAAAAATAAGTACCTACACATTTTTTTTCTTACCACAGCTTCTCCACACACAACAAAAACACAGCTCATAAATATTGCAACTAAACTTCCAGCTTATATAACAAAGTTGCCGTTTAACTTTACCAAGTGCAAGAATTGGGAAAACTTACGAAGTTTATAACTTCTTAGTTGTAGGTACCTATAGGCGAGGCGTGTCACTGAAAGAGGAAGTTTTCGGACCTAGGGTTTCTATGATACAAACTTTAAACTAAAATGCCTCACTAGCGTAAAGACGTCATTAGTTTTCCCATGGGAAAATAATGTTAACCGAATTTAAAAAAATTAATATTTGGTGTAAGGGACAGGTTCCGGCAAACTGATAAACTAATTTAAAAAATTGTTAGTATTAACGTCTGATTGAGGTTGTAATTATTTATGGGGTACCTAATTTTTTTTCTCATTTTTAAAATAAAAATCCAAGTTGAAGGAGTTCGTTTACATAAACACTTTACTATTTGCCGTAGGTACGTTGTACACAGATGCTCATTCCTCTATTCTCATTCCGTTCAAACTTGTTTCATATAAAACTTTGTGTTGGCTGATCATTTCCCTTCTCTCTGTGTCTGTATTATTTGTTTCACTTCTGCATGTCTGTCTGTTGTTTGATTTTATATTAAAAATGTTTTTAACTTCAGACTTTGTTCGTGATCATCAAATAATTTGCAATGAATTTTAAATTTGCTAATTGATATAAATAATGGCTTTTCTTCTTCTTAATGGCTTTCTTCTCCAGAAAGGCCATTGATTTATATTATATTCAATTAAAATATACTTAATAATTTCTGTGTAAAGCCCGTCTTCTGTTGCCAACATGAAGTACAAAGTTTAAGAACCAAACTCAACATTATGGCAGACTTGTATTTAAACAACATTATATTAAATATCCACATTACACTAACAATTTCCTCTTCCATTCTCCGAAATTCAAGTACCGAAACCCAACACTATAAAACCTCTCTAATTCTAAAACAAAAACGGACACATGTCCCTAACAATTAAAACGAAATGTACAAAATAATACAACCTTGGCCCAGAACATTAGGTGCCCCAAATATGACATTAAAATTTAAAATGTTATACTTTAAAAATTTCTTCTATGCTAAACTGGGACCAATAAAGCATAGAATTTGCCAGCTGTTTCCCTTCCCGGGAATATTGTATAAGCCAGTAGAGGGATGTGAGGAATTTAAGGGATTTGCTGAATGGTTTAGGTGATAAGCTGATAAACCTATCAATACAAAAATACAATCTCTGTCTGTCAATCGTCTGAATATTTATCAAATTTTAAATGTGGTTGTGGTTGTGATTTTTAGTAGGTTTTGATGCTCTACCCACTTCGTAAGGGATACACATGTGATTTTAGTATTTGTACATAAATACATAAATCACGCCTTTATCTCTAATGGGGTACAAAGATCGTTCCGCCACGTCTGTCAAGTTTTAAGGGTTGTTTAAGATAGTTCTGTATATTGCTGAAGTGACAGGTTGTCAGCCCATCGCCTAAATTACAATATACTGAAACCCTTGAATCCCTTAGCTGATTTTTACAGCATGCCCGGGAGGAGATACAGCTGGCACATTCTATGTTTTTCTATCGCTTTCAGTCCAGCATGGAAGAGTTTAGTATTTGTGTATAAAATAATACCAGAAAGAAAGAATAACACTCTGCCATAACAATTAAGCGACCGTGCGACATTATTCTGACACAAAAATGTTAAATATTTTTCTTGTTCTGAACAACTTTTTGGGAAGACTCGTAAATAATTATGAATTGTGAATTTACAGCGAGTCTGAAAGCTTGAACCAAGTATGAATTATTTATACAAAACTCTTCAAGTTGGAATGTTTGGGAAAGCTTTTGTGTATTTTTTTGCGATTATGCTGGTCAAGCAACTCTGAAGGATCTCGTTTTGGACGATAACTTGGCACTACCACTAGTGGTATATGTGATGGTACACACAGATATTCACACATACAACAACAAAATCTACACAAAATTCTTTTACCAATCACTTTATTCCACATTTTGTACTCGACTCATCTATAATTCTGTATTCAGCCGTCAGTCAATTGTGGTTATCTCGTCTTATGCCTCATTTACAACCTTGTCTGCGTAAAAGTGTTTTGAGGTTTTGTATTGATTTTGAGGTTTGGAGAATTACGTAGATACAAAAATACGAAGATAGATGGATAAAAAGTTTTGATTTTCAGCTGATGCAAACGGGGATATCTTCCCCTCAGTAGTGTACATTTGAGGTGAAGATTTAGAGAAATATCGATCAGCCACAGTTTTCCCTAAAGTTAAATCACCTGAGACCCTTCAAAAATGTAGAGTCCATTTTCCATCAAGTGGGCCGATCACATTAAGGCCCGTATTTATAATCAGCTCTCAAGAGTGACAGCGAGTTTGAGTTCGTATCAGAAATGTCATTCCAGTACAAAATTACCTGTCAAATCCGCACTCAATATTGCTCTCGATCTTGAGATCGCTTTATAAATACGAGCCTTACATACATACATCCACGCCTATAGGCAGCCTGCATCCCGTACCAGGCAGGCAGAGCGTTAATGACCCTCAAAATGGACACCTTCGCCACGACTGGTAAAATTTGATGCTCATTTTAAAAACAAAGAAGCGTGTGTTGTCTACTACTGTCTTTTACGGTATTCCCGGGAAGAGAAGCCAAGAATGACAAATTGTACTCTGATATTTTGAATGCGCTTTCTTATAAAATGCATTTTCTTATAAATTTTACGTTCATATCTTTTTACTTTTTAAGGACCAGATCCCATTGTACCACTCCGTATAAAAGAGTCCAAGCATTTCTAATTTGGCGCGAAATCGAACCTCGCTACTCGACTTAGCTCAGTGATCACGTAAAGACCATATTTCTGTACGTGCCATCCACTTCCAACTATACAATCAACCACATCTACCCTTATACTAAAATTGAACCTTACTTGTACGCAATAAGGTTCACGAGTTAAAGTGTGTCAATTGGTGGTGGTTGACCGTACTTGGGTCATAGTAATTTATAAGATCGACTATAAGAAAGCATTTTGCGATACTTCCTTAGAGTAATTTCGTGAATTTGAGAGAAAATACTTATTTATCTCAAAAATTAATCTCGATAGAAGAAGAAAAACATTAAGCTTTTACGTGTACGCAACATACATACAAAAAATCACGCCTTTATCCTTTACTTGTTAGGCAATTGCGTTTTCGCCACGTCTGACAAGTGGGGAGAGTAATTTTTAGATTGAAATCTGTATCTCTATACTGACAGGTATTCAGCCCATCTCCTCCATTACGATACACTGGAAAACCTTGAAACCCTTAACTGGTTTTAAACAGCATGCCCGGGAGATGCAGCTGGCACATTCTATGTTTTTTTCTATCGCTCCCAGTCCCAGACCAGCATGGTAAAGAAGGACAAACTCTTATTAAAACAAAGGATTCATTAGAAAACATTATAAATTTCAATCTCCAGAAACCTATCAAATTCGCTAAGCTTTTATACTACAACGTACAGAATTTCCCCCAAGAAGCTTTGACAGTGATAAATAGTCTCTAAAACTGAGCTCTAAAGACTTGCGATAAGCTGAAAATGTCACTGAGATATTCAGCTCCGTACATTGAAGGAAGCTGATCATAATTCGCAGCTTCCAATACTTTCCGGCATTACGGGCTCCTCATATCATTACTGTAAGACCTTAGTGACAGCGACAAATACTATTTCATCCTTTTCGACATCCACTGCCTGTTTTGTCAAGGGTTTTAGAAAATTGGCAAAGAAAAACGAAAATGAACGTCATGTAGGTATCAAGTTGTTGCTGAAATATCGAATCATTATTATTTATTATCCAGTTTTATCCTTCGGGATCAAAAGTGTCACCCAGACAATGCTTGTGTGTATTTTCTGGTTTATTATTTGGGTCACCTCGACCGAGGGATTCGAAACCAATGGAGGGATTCATATCATATTTCGCAACGAAAATGTTTTCGCAAATGGAAATAAAAACTGAAAATAAAAAACGTACTTTTATTGATCTACCTACTTACTTTTATTGATATTCGAGTCAAACGACAGGATGAACCCTGGTGTCACAGTTTCTGAATCTGTCATGACATGGTTTGTGTAATGAACAGTCGACTATTTTTCTTGATTGACAGATGATTCAACGAAAATTCGTTTTAATGTTTTTTTTATTTGGGTCATCTCAACTGGGAAACCCAATCCAATGAGATCATATTCCGTTGAAAAAATATTTTCACAGATAGAAATTAAAACAGGAAATCCCGGATCTCTTTTATTTAAATGACTGTTTACTTTTTGTTTAACAATGAATATTTAATCCCAAATTGGTTTTTGTTTCACATCCCAGGAACTTCCCATTAAGATTATTTTCACGATAAATGGTTATTATTTAAACCCATGTATGTATTGGGACACTTCCGAGGATAGTAGATACTTAGACATATAAAATCAAGCCTATATTCCTTGCGGGATAGGCAGAGCGACAACAAAAAAAGTGCTTTGTCAGATGCAACTGAGTTTTATTTTAGGGAAAACGTATTTTCATAGTTATTATCAGCCAACACATCGACTTATAATGCAAGACAATGAAACCGCCTGATCACTTTACTAGATTTTACAGTATAAGTACGCGGGAAGATAACCAGCTGGTACATTCTGTTTTTTATCACTTCTATGTAAGTAGGTACATGTAATATTCCTCTTGTAGATAGGTATGTAACTGCCATGCTTGGCTTGGAGTGATAGAAAAACATAGAATGTATCAGCTACATCTCAATTCAAATAAATTTATTTATTCAATTTATAACATAACAGTACATTTAACAACCGGGCATGCTGTAAAAACCAGCTAAGAGATTCAAGGGTTTCAGTGTATTGCAATTTAGGCGATGGGCTGACAACCCGTCACTATAGCAATAGGTATACATAATACATATAATCACGCTTTTATCCCTAATGGGGTAGGCAGAGCGTAAATGACCTAATCAAAGGTCGTTCCGCCACGTCTGACAAGTTTTGAGGGTTATTCCAGATAGATCTGTATATTGCTGTAGTGACAGGTTGTCAGCCCATCGCCTAAATTACAACACCGAAACCCTCGAATCTTAGCTTATTTTTACATCATGCCCGGGAGAAAATGCAGCTGGCACATTCTATGTTTTTTTATTACTCCCAGTCCAGCATGGAAGTACACATAATCATCTGTAATAACCCTCAAAACTTGTCAGATGTGGTAGAACGACTTTTGTTTAGGTCGTTTTTGCTCTACGTAGTACCCCATTAGGGATAAAGGCATGCTTTTTATGTAGATAGGTATGTGATCAACTGTTTGTATCGAATGTCGTTGCCTGCACCTGTCACCGCAATAACGTTTGCTTTTCACTTTGCTACCATTTTCCTGATAGGAAAATAACAAAATTTCCCACTTGGATGACTTTGTGACGACATTTTAAGGGTAAACACCTCGTGAAGGGATAAAAGCAGAATTAAGGGCCTGGATATAGACGAGTGGGGTGATGTCATTTGACAGGTGAATTAACTTATAGGGCGTACTTTAGATAAGGGTGTCTGTAAGGGAGGTTGACAAGAACGCTACAAAATTGCTGTCAATTTGTTGGTATAGAAAAAATATGGTAGCAGATCTTTGAGGAAGATATCTTTTACCGCTTATATATATCGCTCTTCATGTGAGAAATGACTTTAGGTCAAAGGTTTAGTCTAAAATTAAGCGAGGGAGGTTACCCAGATGACATGAAAGATACTGACATTCTCACGAGTCCAATACGGAATCTCGAAAGCACTTCTCACACATCTATGGTATAATGAAATAATAAATAATTTATTCTTCAACATCATTTCCATGGAATACTTATTGAATGCCATAAATCAATCTACATAATAAATATAGCAACACCATGGAACCGAAAAACTATACCCCAAAAACAGGTCAAAATATAAAAAAGGAAAAAAAAATCCTCCCATACAAATGGTGACAGCGGCATTTTGTATGAAGGTATTGTGGCCGCAAATCAAGTGGAGCTCGCTCGGTATCAAATAATCAAATAATAGATGTTTCATAGACTAAAACAAAAATGACCTCCACAAAAGCATATATAACTCCAAAGAAAATTTATTTCTCAAAGACTTGTCTTATTTGATCTTCCAAACAATTCCTGATACAGTTACAAACTGGAGCAGGAATTGTTTGAAATGTCAAACTGACAGGGAACGGAGGCGACGGAGACATATGTATGTATGTCGATGATATTATCACACGCGGCAACTAGGTCGAACTAGGTTGAAATTAGTTGTTCAGTAAAATAAATAAGTTGGTATTGTAGTATGAATGCACGTATGTAGAGCGATATCGGTGAGTAATGATGGTAATCAATATATTTGCAACATTTTTTGCAGACTATTTGTATGGGAAAGCCAACATATTTTTGATTTCCTAAAAGAATTTTTAGGTGAAAGTTGTTCAGTTTGCGGTACGCTGTCCCTTACGCCCGGTGTGTTATCAACTCCTGTTCCAAATGCGTAGAGTTTCAAGTAGCTCTGTATATTGAAGCCAAACTTTCCTAGTTTCCTTATATTTATAGGCTTCGCCATATCCACTATCAAGATCTGATCCGATCTCCGTCGGAAACTTAGTTATTTAATCCCACAGACTAGTAAACCCTTACAAATTCATTTCGGATCGTATCAATATGAACACGTACAGACAGTATTAGATATTGGAGTCAATTCTCGCTGCATTCTAATTCTAATTTTGAGATAGCACTGTCACGTTCTCAACTTCGACATTTCTTAACAGTCGAAAGATGTTTAAAATAAGGAAATTAAAAAATTTGCATAGAGCTTGCTCTCTTATTTTACGTCATTTAAACAGTCTTACGTCAAATTAGTAATGTCAAAGTAATGTATTTACTGGCACATTTGCATCGGGAACCATTTGGAGCGGGGTTTTTGACTGAAGCTTTTAAAGTGACTTGTAATATTTTGATTATGTCATAAGTAATCTGTGATTATGTTATGTATGACTATATTTTCTGATTAACATACCTATATAGTACCTATGATTTTTTTTGATTTTTTCATTATTGAATATTTACTGTCTAACTCTCTCATGTTATGTCAATTATGTATGTTATTTGTTTTATTTTACATATTTTTCTTAGTTTTGTGTCGTTTACAAAAAAATACAAAATAAGAACTGGAATAATCGTTACCTAATTTTATTGAAAAGAAAACAGAATCATTTTAATATGGGTATATCAACAGAATATTCATGTTTATAAAAATAATACCTAATAATCTAATCGGCCACTGTGCCAAGTCTTTAAAAGATTTTCTAGTCTGTGCTCATCCCCTCTGCCGTAAGGAGAGGTGACATGAAACTGGAGGATTCAATTTCCTCAGTGACATGCACGGAGCGTCGTAAAAGGTCTTCAGATTGTGGAACTCGCATATTTATCTCCTAGAAACAGTATCAGAACTAGTATCACTATTAATGTGAGGTACAATATTTTCATACTGGACTGGAAGCCACAAAAATAACTTATAATACATGTTAACAGTGTGTGTGAACGTTTTGTACTTTAAAATTAGCTTTTCTTAAATTAGGTAACTTATTTTGTATGACATAAACATTTGACGATCTTTGCTAAATAAAAACAGATCTGTCCCATTTCCAGCAGCAAAACGGCTTCCAAAAATCTTTCTTTAAAAAAGGCATGGGCCTTTTCAAAAGAAACCTGTACTTATTACCCGCCCATTTCATTACAGGAAATGAAGTATTGTCTGTGGATAAGGAAAAAGATGAAAAAAGGTACTTACCAGGGAATTCCTTGTATTTCATTGACAGACAAATTCATTTAGTCTAAAAGAGTAGTGGTACATGTACTTATGAAACTGACCCCAAGATGATCAGAAATATTATAGATACTTACAAAACAAAATTAATCCCAGTTCTACGAACAAAATGTACCAATTTCGACAATATTAAATCATAAACTTACAAACCATTCGCTCGAACATAACTCCCAATAACTCAATTTCAAACATCGAACAAAGCACGTGAAATATCTCACTTGAACCCTAACTCTAGACATTTGCCCGAATAGCTACCATCTTTCAATGCTACTTCTCTACAAGCAATTCCGAGCTTTACGCTCCTACAATCAGGACACATTTCAGCAGTGACAGCAACATGAATCAATGCAGCAAAGAGGATTGCGTTCTCAGCACTGGCAGTTCAAACTGGTTCTTGCTGGCTGGAACCAGTTCGAAGTAGAAATATTTCAGTTGTAATGCGCTCAAGTGGACTCCATTGGAAGGTCTTTGTTTGAATGTTGACAGTTATTATCAGCTTGGGTAACTGGCAACTGAGTGTGCTGTCGGCTTGGAATCGGGTTTGATTCCCAATTCAGCACAGCACATTTTGATTGCCATTGGTTTGAGTTGTGACATTCTTTGTTTGTATTTCTGCGTATTACCTATCTACCTATTTACTAACACATCGATGATTGAAAAATCGAGATCATACATTACTTGAGAACACATTTAAAAAAAATCATTAGATTTAAATCGACTTGCTCAAATAAAACATACATAGATAACAGCGAGCAGCGAGCTATGGAGTGCAGTATGTTAGCTCTGAAACGGGTTGATCGGGTCAGGAATAGCATATTGCGCTCTAAAACACAAATCTCTGACGTAGCACGAACGGCGGCCAAGCTGAAGTGGGATTGGGTTGGTCACGTCTGCCGCATGCCGGAGCAGCTGTGGACAACCACAAGACAACGCCGTGGAAGACTCCGTCGCAGATGGCGCGATGAGCTAGACGCATTCGATAAAGACTTGCACCTCGAGGCCCAAAACAGGGAAGAATGGAAGGAGAAGAGAGAGGCCTTTGCCCAGCAGTGGGATCATTTATAGGCAAGATAAGATAAGAAGATATCGTAGATATGAAATAAAACAATACAAAAGTGAATAATAATTTCTTTTTAGTTAAGCAGCAACCTATAGAAATAAAAACTTTTAAATGTACAAATTTTAAGAAGATTGACAAAAAAATAGAAATAATTAGCTCATTTTGATGCCAGTCTGAACAAACAATGAAACCATCAAAACTAGATAATTCGAGACTCTCTATCTCTGCTACTAGGACTAGGGATGAACTTTGTTGTCGCTTACTCACGAGTTATGAGTTCAACTTGAGATAAATGTTGACTTTTCACGTCTGTGTGTGATGGAAAGTCTTTCTGACTGTCTGGTGTAGTGGTCTGAGCCTAGGGCTCTCCATCTTGAGGTCGTGGATTTCTCCGTTCTTATTCTTATAGAGTGGGATTTTGGGTCTACAAACGAAACGATGAACCATGGTGTCAGAGTTTTTGACCACCTATTATTTACAGCTAAAAGGCGTCTGACATAGTTTTTGTAACGACCAATATCAAAGACAGCTACCGGAACCAACGGTTTGCCTGAACAACGGTATCAATTTTGTTACTAAAAATCAGGCGATTCAGCTTGCATTGTTTTAACCAAACTGGGGAACATCACACAAAATGATAAATTGGCAAATATCAACTCTGGTGTTCCCCTTGTGAAAATCGAATCCACGACCTCAGGATCCCAAGCCCATGATTGAGACCACTAGACCACGGAGGCATTTAATTTCCTCGGTAGATATAGGCAAGATGTCAATAGGTGAAAAACTGACAGAGTTTTGATAGGCGAACAAACATTCCGAAATGATAAGGATTCCGAGTCGACTACAGAACCCTGAAAAGTAATTTTCCAAATTCAGACAAATCCAAAATACATAAAATTTAAATCCCAATGGTGAAATTCTAAAAACAAAATAAATTTCATCCGAAGAACTTTACGGCCCAGCTCACCCGCTAATGTTTTTAATCACATTTGTTTTTACCCGACTGTCCCTAAAGGGATGTTATGTTTTTTAAGTGTGTATTGGCTGGCGACGACTCCAAAATTTAACAATGATTATATAGTACAGTTTTAATAAGTATATTTTAGAGTAAGTTAAATTCAAATACGATACCATTTAGTGTGTCTTTTCTTTTCACAAATACGTGATGGAGGTTATTCATTTTGTTATTTAAAATTATTTTTATCATAGGTTTATCCAATCTGCGATTCTTGACGCAAAACTTAAAAAATGTAGTCGGATCTTATGTCTTATATAAATTTATGCTCTGCGCATTGTTTTATAAATGTTTACAATTTGTTCTTTTTAAAAACTAAGTTTGTTATCATGTTTAGCATTGTTCCTGCTTTATTGGATAAAACTTTTTGCTTCAAAAGTTTTGAGATAAACACTTCGAGGTTGTTGTTTCGTAATCCAAATCTGAAAATGATTAATGTAGGTAGATACATCTTGTTATATTATTTTTTCCCAACAAAATGTTTGTATTTGTTTATAAAAAAAACACAGTTCAATGATTTTAATGAGTTACCTACTTAAAATTTGTGAACTCTTCTTGTTCTACAAATAATATTACGTACTTATTTTATCAAATTTTATTGATATCCATAGTCGATTAATTATTATTAATAAACCGACAAACCACCCAAGAAACCCGTTTAATTAATTAACAATATACTTAATACAAAAGTAAGCTTAGTAGGTAGTCCTCTGACATTCTTATTAGTCCTCTGACATTCATGATCGAGATTCTTTCTCGCAATATTCACTACAAGGAACAACGACCGGGTCTGCTTGTTTTTTTTTTATTTAATACATTTACCAAAAAATATCAAATGTTTAACGTGCACTTAGAAGCACGAGATCACGTCTTAAGACACAGTTATGATTCAATCAGAATTCAGCTCCTTGAGAAAAATCCTTTCATAAAAATGCGTACTCAGACTATTGCTTGGAGGAAATAAAATATTACCGTTCAAGGCTTAAGCTATTTAGTAAATACCGTCCAATATTGGTCAAGGGTCAGCCAAGGTTAATGGACTGGACAAGGCTGTACAAGTTATACTAAGCCACTTAATGTTTATATAAGTACTCGTGAATAGTCATGTCTGTAATGTTTTATGGGTTAGGCAGACCGAGAGTCGACCTTTTCTAAAAAGTGTCGGTTTAGCAACTTACAAAATAAGTCAAATTACACGTCAAATAATTTATCTACGTCATTCATATTAGAATCTGCCTGCCCCTCTTAAAAAAAACCGGTCAAGTGCGAGTCGGACTCGCTCACCGAGGCTTCCGTACCAACTTGGGGGTATTTAAAGCGAATATAGAACCCTTCCTCGAGCACAGAGATTTTTTTCACACAAAAATATGAAGTGAAACAAGCCAATTATAGTAGGTATCATTCTACGAATATCGTAGAAGTACTACGCCGTAGCTTAACGTAGCAATTTGCTACTTGAGAGATCTAATTTGGCCAAAGATTGAAGGTATATATAGAAATAAACACAATCTATTTAGTTTTTAAGTTATAACAGATTTGAAGTTCAAAAAATGTGTCAAAAATAGAAAACGTCCTTTCTTCATCTTCTATTTAAATACTTCATCTTCAATAAGTTCACAAAACCTATTAGCCGCTGTTCCGCAATCTCAAGCTATTGACAAGTGGAACGTAGAGCTCAAACTCAATACAGCATTTGAGCTTTATTGAGACGCGTCAAAGTATGAATTTGAATGCAGCCATTGAATGCCGGAGCGTGGCTCTGAATTGAATAGCGACAGTCGACACGTCTGTCAAGCTGAACGAATGAATTAAAGAGTGAATGAGTGAATGAACAAGTCATGTCAGGATGTGAGGAAAGCAGCAGCAATCAGAAATCAGAAAAATCATGATCATAATACAAGCGACACTTTACAACTAGTATTTCAGTATTGGGCACACTTAAATTCTAATAACTTCTATGGGAGTGATTGAAAAACTTACTATAAAATATACAGTGTATTATTCCTGGTTGCCTGGAAGATATTGCTACCTTAGCAATAAGGCCGCCAATTGTACTACTTCTCTGTGTAATCAATTTGTAATTTCTGTGTTTTTTGTGCAATAAAGTATATTTGTATTGTATTGTATTGTAATTTAGGCAATGGACTAACAGACAACCTGTCACTACAGATATAATATACAAATCTTTCTGAAATAAAAATTACGCTCAAAATTGGGAAGGCCATGACACGGCGTAAAGACCTTTGTTTATGTCGTTAACGCTCTGCCTACACCATAAGGGATAAAGGCGTGATTGGGAATACACAAATGTTATTTTTATTGAGAAAAAGAACTAAGTACATTGTTTTTTTTTTGTGCAGTTGTTTAAAATTACTGTCTTTCATCCAGCTAGAATTTCTAATACGACTACAAATTATGTCCTGTGGGGTTTTTTATTATTCCAGCTAATTACTGCATCCTTTTCTCTTTCCATGACAATATAACAAAACCCTTCACATTTACAGTAGAAGTAATTAACAGTATAACGTATACAAACAATTTGTAAAAAAAACGTATATGTCTTGGTTCAATATCAAAAGAATTATGATGGATAATGACGTAATAATATTTTGTTAGGGTACTTTAGCCTGAAGATCGATTGTGATAGTTCATTTTACGTATAGGTTTACATTAAGACAGCGAATTAGGACGGTTCATAGTTCCTACTTGTATTTAAGTTGGTAAGTTGGCTTTCAAGTTGACGTTTACATGTTTTAACTTACCAACTGTACTTATGCACTTTAATTACAGCTTTAACAATCTAAACCGCCCATTACGTATTGCTAAAATGACATTTCTGTTACGAACTTACTTACTTACGGCCTTAGAAACTGAAAACTGTTACAGATTAAATTAAATTAATTGAACTGTCAATTGAAACTTTAAATGTATTTGTGTTTTTTGATTTAAGATCAAGCAAGTCTGCACAAGACCAAATTGTTTCACTTTTGTACAGGAATTTTACTGGTACTTACATCTCCTGTGACACTGGAAAGCTCACCCCAGAGCACAAAGTACAAATATGTTACCTTTCGCTTGTACAACCCGGTATACAACAACCTTTTGTGTGTTATTCATTAGCTAAGACCCTTTATGCATTTTTTTTTTACTTTGCTTTATCTTTTGTTTCGATGATTGTTTGTATTTTTTTGTTCTCGGGTTTACAGTTTTCTGCTATAATTAGATTTAAGGCCCCCTTCTTCCAGTGCTCCCTGTCTCTGTCTTTTTCTTTACGTATAAGGAGTACAGAAAATAACCACACTTTTGCTCGCTTTTACGTTTTTATTTTATATAGAGAAAAATAAATGCCAAATTATAAATCTATCCGTTAATATTCCTGTTAAACCTGATTAGTAAATGAACTGTTAAATTTTCATAAAAATAGCGTTCCGCCAAGTCTCATAAAACTTAAAATACTCTCAAAATCGATGTGACATCTGTTTTTTTTTATCGAGTCAAATGTTAAATATTGTGTTTTTATCCGTAAAAGTTACTAGATCAAACGTTTATCTGTACTATATATTTTTTTAGGATTCTAATTATGATGATTTCTATGAAAACAACACGATTTAGAATCATGAATTTCGGAGAGCCCTTAAGGGGCCCTTAATTCGCTGAATCCATAGTATATTAAAATTCTTTATATTCTATTTCTGTTCTATTTCTTCAATGGGTGGGTTGTATTGTGTTATTTCTATGATAACCATGCAAACTATTCTACACTGGAATGTAACTAATAAATAAACACTGAGTATAACTAATAAATAATCTTTATGTTTAACATGAGAATACAAACAACCAGTCAACGCATTGTTCAACTGTTATGTTTAACATAACAAACAAACTTACAATATTTTAATATTTTATTTTAGGGACAGCGTACCAGAAACTGATAGGGGTTGCTCAGTCAACGAAATTGAACAACTTTCACTAAAAAAAAACTTTCAGGAAAATAAAATAAAAATACTTTCCCATACAAAATGACTACTACAAAACAATTTGTAAGCAAAGGCAAAATTTATTTTCATTTCCTTAAATGAATTCCCTGATGAAACTTATTTTTCATTTCTCATACTCGGAAAGTAGTGTTGTTTTGATCTGACTATTGGGTGGAAGATGCTGCTTTCCTTTCACAGGGAAGGAATAACTCATACAAATTTCATCCCCACCCTAGGGCGGGAATGAACTTTAAAAATAGAACTGCTTGAATTGCTGTCAGCTGTGAAGACTTTTTTTCATATTAAAAAAAAAAACTTTATGAAATGTCGTGACTTTTTAACCAGCTAGTGTCACTGGCCAGTATGAATTTAGCGCAAACTTGCGATGCGAGTGCCGCGACAAAATTAAAAAATAATAATTAAAAAGTCAACACAAATTGGCGGGATAGTAAAATCTGTTCTTTTTAATTTCAATAATTGTACCAATATGACTATTAATTTTAAATAGGTACCTACTTTATTAACAATAAATACTTAGTTTGTATTAACAACTAGTTTTATTTTCCTCATATTCTAAATGAAAAGTAGAGTCATTGCCACGGGTAGAAGAATCAATTCCTCTCGGACTATAGCCGCCCTCGCTGCGCTCGGGCGTCTAACTACCTCGGGAATTGATTCTCTTCCACCCTAGTCTATGAATCTACTATAGTTTCATTTCAACCCCTATTAGTTTCTGGTACGCTGTCCCATAAGTAGGATAATATATCCTTACTATAGCAATAGTGCTTAATTATCATTAACCTGACTAAACTCACATTTCATTATAATAGGAAGTGATACCCCGAAAGTCGAGATGACGTAATCCGAGAGAATATTACCCATTTGTGTCGATTCGGCTAGTACACGATTTAATAAAAAAAAACTTTACATTTTTCTGTCAAGAGAAAACAGATGACAAAAAAGATGGTTTTTTTAAATTTTGTTAGTAAGAGAATTTAAGTTAAAGTTAAATATAAATTAATTTAATTAAGTAGGTATCTATGGATAGTTAAGTGGTGAAATGAAAGGATATAAAAATCCTTTCAACAAGTAAGACAGGATTAAATTAAGTCCGTGTGTCGTTTTGTGATCTCTCATGATACAAACTGACAGTTAGGGTCATTTAGTCATCGCCATCGAATCGCCACCATTACACGGGGAATTCCCAAGAGAGACCCAGGGAAGTACCAACTACCCGCCAATTAAAATGGTCCTATTCGTAGGTCTCTGAAGCGTGCTGGAGCGTAAAGGGGCGTTTTGAAATGCAACGCTCACTTGCGCTTGATGTACCTAAGTTTACAGAATATAATGCAGAACAGTCACTTTATAAAACATAATTAATTCATCAATTGTGTTTATAGTCTCTACTCTATAAATACTTTACATTACAATAATGTCATGAAGCTCATACACTCACATACACTACACATTCATTCCTTAGGAGCATGGCGAATAGGAAGCGGTGCGGCGCGGGCGAGGCGGAGGCGCGTCAATTTTGTATGTAATTTACGTCTGCGCAGCGCAGCTTGATTTGAAGTTTCTATACAAAAACAACGCATTGGCGACGCAATGGCGCCGCACCGCTTCCTATTTGCCATGCCCCTTACACGCACACACAGCCTACCTTCTTTTGTCTATTGTTTGTCTATTTATTAGCTTTTCGCCTAAATTGTAACATACCGAAACCTCTGGCTACTTCTACAGATTTTTACAGTAATCTTGGGAAGACAAAAGTTGCAGCTTTCTATATTTTTATCGCTTAAGTTCAATATGAAAGAAAGAGTATGTACCGGTAATAAGTATTATAGAAAGGGACTTTATTGTATTAAAAGGAAACCTTTTCCGTTCCCCAGAGTGTGCAAAGGACGTCCCAAACCTAACGCGGCCGGTTTCATAGTGCTACGTTATGTGAATACTAATATTGTTTTATAACGCAACTAATAAATTAAACTAAGTTGATGAGATTGCGTTCCTATCTAATATCAACAATGTGTGTCTAGATTCATCTCTGTGCCAGCAATAATATTCCACTACTAGAAATGGGCAGGGTCTCCTTTAGTTGGAAGGTATTTTCCATACTTGAATTACTCATCACGCTTGGCAGGCTAACTGGCGAGCGCAGTTGATCGATGCTGTTTTATACCATTAGTCAAATTTAACAACACGCGTGTACTATTCTAACCTTACTTCACAGATATAAAACGTCTAATCACTTGGCTCAAAAACACATCGAGTAATATACGCTTTTTAAAATAATATCCTTTGCGTTAAGTCCCTCATAAGTATTATAATTTTGTAGGTATACCTTAAAGGTACCTAATGGGCGCTTTTCCACTAGACGGCACGGCATCGGCACCGGCGACGCCACGGTATAGTGGATGACATAATGTATGAAAATCAATGAAATTATATGACACGCTTTTCCACTTGTGCCGGCACGTCACCGGCACGGCATGTCATCGATTCGCATAGGTATTTTCACGTGATCGTCGCCGTGCTGGTGCCGTGCCGGTGCCGTGCCAGTGCCGTGCCGGTGCCGTGCCGTCTAGTGGAAAAGCGCCCATTCACGGAACCCGACGCTACCGGGACCAACGGATCCTGAATACTAATGTTTTTTTTTTTTGGCTTTGCTGTTTGTGTTTTTCTGACGGTTTGTTAATTTGTTTTTCAGCCTAAATGCTCATTAGAATACATTGAGTATGGAAATTGCTTTTGTTGCCAAGTAGGACAATGTTTTTGAGAGGACTTTACAATACGTTTGTACTCAATGAAAAGGGCTTAGATTTGAATTCACTTGAACTTCTTCTTCTTGTCCTTTGGGTTTCGAGTCAATCAACCCGATGAACCCTGACCCTGGTGTCAAAGTTTTTAAACCGCCTAATATTACAGTTAGTAGGCCTTTGACATGGTTTTTGTAACAACCACTATGAAAGGCAGTGACGGGATCGACGGCATTCAATCAGGTGATTCAGCCTGCCACTTGAACTTGAAATATCACAAAAAAGGTCTCGAAAAGCAACTAACAAAATTATTTCAATGCATTTTTTTATACATTTTATCTCATGCACAAAAATACTTCCCTAGAAGACTTTCGCTGGTATGTGTCAGAGTTGAATTAAAACCAGCATCTTACCTGAAACAAGATAAACAAAATAAAAGTTACATGTTATTAATATCATAAACAAGTTCCCACCAATCCGATTAAAAGCATTGTTTGCCACTAGTTGAAATAAAAAAACCAGTAGCTTCGTTCAATCCCCTAGATTAGGTAACCGACCCCGAGAGATACGGGAAAAAGGCTAGGAAGATGATGATGATGATGAGTGGTAGATTATATTTGTAGCTATCCAAAATCCCTCAGCTATGTATCGTATTGGCAAAAACAGCCCTAATTTATTGAACTATAGTAACCCAAATTCCAGTTGCAATAGAATTACTCCAGCTGAGACGGCCAGCTGTCCGCCATTACCACGGGTCAGGAAAAACAACCAGTTTTTGTGGGGATTTCTGTGTTTTGTTCGGTAAATGGGAAGAAAAATAGTGTTTGGAGAAAAAAGACGGTAAAATGACATAGTCCATTAATAAAATGAATAACAATATACTAGTGTTTTGATGTAAACAGGGTTACAAACAAGTATGCCTGCAATACAAGCCAGAAGCATCGGTTCTCTAGACTAGAACAACAAAAAATAACACTTGAAAAACCGAGTTGACTAAAATCAACCTTTGGGAATCGAACCCGCAACTTCCGGATCGGTAGCCAATGACTCAGACCACTAGACCACGGAGGCAGTTAACAAACCAAAGAAACCAGTAAACAAACCCTACACAGAGTGGCTGAAAAACCTGAGACCACAAGAATCCAATAACGGAGTCGTATTCAGAGAAACAGGAGCGGACTGAGGTCGGTGGAGCAGGGAACAAAACAACCGCAGCGCAGGGCCGGCTGGAGACGGAACAAATCAGCTGCATGCTAAATGAAAGTCCAGCGTTGTGTTCAGGACCGACGGCTTAACGTCGTGTCCTCTGATGCACGAAATTATTTTTCTTGACAGATAAGTATGAGGTGATCAAACTTGCGCTCCTATGCCTCTCTATAATTCGATACAAGTAATTAAGAATAATTAGTAAATAATTAAATTATTATTTTTGAACAAAGAACATCTCCAGCCCTATAGATTCAGAAATTAACCAGAAAACCTCGCGTATTTTAGTGCTAGTTTGCTTTACAACAATCCGGCACGCTATTTTGAGCTCTACGTGCCAAGAAATAGAACTCGATTCAGCGCTGTGACGGTGGAACGTGAATCAATGAGGCAAGGATTGCGTTCTCAGCAATGCTGTTCAAACCAGTTTAAACTGGAAAATATAGGAATGATTGAGGGTTTTATTATTAGGGTTTGAATTAGAAAGCGATTTAAAAAAAATAGTAATTCCCAAAGGAAAATGTGATATAGTATTATTAATATGTTTAATTTTATGAAACTTTCAAAACACACGGAAGTTTTCACGTGGAATTGGTATGTTATTTACCGATAGGTACATCAAATCCACTGCGAAGTAGTTTACCTTAAAAACACTGAAGCCATATTCACACTGAAAGTTATGCGCGGAAATTTTGACACTTTATTTGCATTTAACTTTTTTTTTTAATTACTAATAGGCAACCCATTTGTCCGCCATCTCACCTGATAGAGAGTTGAGAATATCATTTCAAAAATTCAATTAAAAACGTACAACAAATAGAACCCACCTACATACTACCTACATTTTGTTTTCCGTAGCACATTGTTTGAACAATAAATTGGATTTTAGTTCCAAACGTTCGGTTTTATCACGTGAATGCAAAATACAATAAACATTTTCCAAAAAGTAAAACAATATGACTCATTAATTAAAATAGTGGCTTGTCGGTTCGTTAATGAAGTTCAAAATTTAATTATCTAATTAAAAATAATAGGCTTATTATGAAAAAATTATAGTTTATTATTGAATAAAAATATTTATCAACAACGGCCTAACAAAAACCATATCCATTAGATTTGACATTTTATCAATTAAAATCTTATTAAAATGGACTGTGTGTGAGGTGTGACTTATGACGCCTTAATTTCTTGGATAAAATTTGTAATCAATCTTTGAATCTCTTGCTGCATTTACAGTATGGCCAGATATTTTGCTGTCCATACAAAACTGCAGGGCCCGGAAAGCATTTTTGTATGGAAAAGACAATTTTTTTTTCGAGCTAAAATGTTTCTGATTTGGGAAAGTTGTTTGGTATCATCAGTAGAATATGTGGTTGAAAGGAACGCAGTATTTATTTCTACATCAATCGAACAGTGGCACTCTAAACTGGGTCATTTACATGATCGTTCTTTAAAGACATCTCCAAATCTCCGATCATCCATTTTATCGTTCCGACATTGATAAATAGCACTGCGAAAACTAAACTCTGCGATGAGCTCACAATGTTGTATTTCTACGTATAACTATGTCGGTAGTACGTACCACAAAAATCAAATTCGCAAAATGAAATCCACACCTATAACTTTTTTATAGTCGCAATATTTTTTTACGAATTTAATTGAATTATTATTTTATGAACGATCCCAAGATTGCGAGAAATATTATATACCTAACCTAAGGATTTGACAAACCGATTTGTACTCAATTGACGTTTCTGATACGAACTCAATCTTACTGTCATTCTCGAGAGCTTCTATTAGCAAGAAGTTAAAAAAGTGTCAGGAAAGTAGTAACATCAAAGATGTCACCGTCAATGTGGCTGTCAGAATAGGGTAGGTAACTCTATTATGATCCAGTTTCATCCCTCGGGATAGAGCGTGTCAATCCAGCACTGGATTAACTATGTGATACATTAGGTTTATTTCACGGGTATTTTGCTCGTGTATCTTTTTTTCGGAATTTCACACTATCTAATTTTATAAAATCGTTTGTCCTTACTGACTGACTGACTGACTGACTGACTGATTCATCAACGCAGAATCTAAACTACTAAAGCCAGAATCGTGAAACTTAGAGAGCAAGTTTCTTCTATAACGTAATCTTCCACTGAGAAAGGATTTGCGGATTTCCCCCTAAACGGGTAAAAAGGGGGGTTAAGTTTTGTATGAAAGTCCCTCTATTTTGAAGGTAGGATCACCAAATTTTGTATTTAGGCTAATAATTAAAAAATAATTAATACGTGTTTCAGCATTTTTGTATTTTTCACCCCTAAGAGGGTTAAATAGGGGATGGAAGTTTGTATGGAAATTCCGTCAATTTTGATGAGAGGATCTTCCAATTTTATTTTTGGGCTACTAATAAAAAAATAATGAACAGGTGTTTCAGCGTTTTTGTATTTTCCACCCTTAAGGGGGTTAAATAGGGGATGAAAGTTTGTATTGAAATTCCGTCAATTTTAAAGGTAGGAACGCGCGGGAACTCAATCCCACGGGAAAACTCTTAGCTGCGGGTGAAACCGCGGGGCGAAATGCTAGTGTTACATAAAAGGTTTTTGGTACTTTGTAATTTACCATCTTCCTAGAAAATAATTGATAGTGAAACTACTAGGTGTAACGTCATTTGCTCCCATTTTCATACAAGAGTCGTTTTAGCCGTTCTTTAAAAGTTGTAGATTTGAAGCAGGACATTTCCGAATTCGGTTTCCAGGAAACCTCTTGGAATCTAATCTCACGATTATGAGGAACCAATCAAATATTTTCGTGCTTAAACTCGCAACTTTCAAGCATCAGGCAACTTTCCTAGATTGAATATGAGGAAAATTCGTATTGAATCGTTCCTGGTGACTGCATTCGTCGATTTAGTAGCGTTTGCCCTCCGATTTCTTGGCAGTACAGATATATTTGGAGCAGGATATCCTTTGCGAGGTAGGTGGAGCATCAACGGCCCATAAGCCGTAATCACCATGTCCCAAAAGTACCCACATATTTAATTACATTTCAGATAGTAGTTGTGTGAGTACTAGACTATTTAATTTAAATGCCAAGACATCGTGAAAATTGCAAAAAAACTGAACTTATCGGATTCTGTAAAAACCCTGATTAAAACCTCTCTCACTACACGATTAATATATTTCTGTGGGAGGCCTCTTTTTGATGGAAAAATAACAAAATTTCACACTCGAGTAACTCCTGTCGCTGACAATACACGGATACAGTGAGTTTGTGGAAATCGCAGCCGCCATATTTGAACCGGGTGAGGTAGAGGGATATTATATAGGTATTTGACAGCTGATTTAACTTAAGTATGCCTTTGAGTATATAGTGGGGAAAAACAGTCTGCTTCATAATTTTAAAGATAAGTACATAATACAGGGTGTAAGAGGCAGCAGTAACTTTCACCGGAAAAAAAGTCAGGAAATGAAAAAAAAAAAAATGGTTTTCTCATACGAATTGTCGGATCAAGGTAGTAATTTTGTATGGGAAAGTATTTTTGTTATTTAAAATGTTTGGCGAAGCAGCAAAATGTTAACGATCTTTCAAAGGGTAATTCATAGACACTTTGTTAATTGACAACATTGTTTTAAGATGGTAACAAGTTTTTGGATGATTGCCATGTAGAGCACTATATTTTTTTATCGCTTTCAGTCCAGCATAGAAGCAACGAAATGTTAACAGTACCTTTTTTATTCGCTAGGAATACCCTTGAGATAGCCGAAAGCTAGTGAACCGTGCAAGGAATTTTAGGATAAACTTTCCAATAAAAAAAGTGAGTGAGCCTTTACATCAAACACGGTTACGTAGGAGGAAATTACATCATTCCGCGCCAACAAACTAAAACCCTAGGAAACTGTTTGCATCCATCGCTAAAAGGAAAACTCACAGAAGGCTTTTCGTGATAGGAGAGAACCAAAGATCTGTCACCTGTAGACTGTGCTATAGATGCGGGTTGGTCAATTAGAACCAGTGTACTCAGTAGGTTAGGTTAGTAAGAGTGAGCTAGTTTTTTCTGTTTGATATTAAATATAAAAAAAATCCTTTTCCTATTTATAGGTATATTAATATTATAAATGCGAAAGTTTGGATGTTTGAATATTTGGATGTTTGTAATTCAATATCGCTTCAACAACTGGATGGATCGGGATGAAACTTGGAAAACATAATAGTGGGTCTTGAAATAGTACACACACAGGCTACTTTTCATTGCAGGAAAACTTCCGCGGGCAGAAAGATTTTGTTATTTCGATTTTAGCAATGAAAGAAATAAGATATTTCTAATCTTTTTAAGCAGTACATGAAAGTTCTTCTTAATTAATATCTTATTTTTCTGGAGCTCCACGCTGGTAAACAATTTTCAATTCAAGAAAGCCCAGTCAAAAACTGAAAGGTCTTTTACACGAACCCTTTTTATTTTAAGAAGCGAAATAAAATAAATTGTTCACATTCCATCACACTTCGCAATCGAGAGCGTAATTGAAAAATGAACCTTCACCCGGCGAGAGAGCGTGCATTCTTCTTTGCAAAGTGTTCATTTTGTTATCCGGGCACATGTGTGTGAAGTTTTCTCGTTTGTGTGACGTCATTTTGAGTGACGTTTCATTTAGTTTAATCAACTCTCATTTACGATTCCATGATAGAGATAAAATAGATGGTTAGGGGAAAAGAAAGAACACCTTAGTATATCGGTAATACAGCACTCGGACAAAAAGTGTTGTTGATTAATAGGTACCATGTTACTACCTACCATAAACTTGACTTATATTAGAGCAGTAAAAATAGAACCAGTACAAAGTATCAAAGGATTTCAGGCAATGAATTGCAATTGAGGCGATGGTAAGTGGAACAGCGTGACATAATATAATTTAATTAATTTTTATACATTATCTCCGTCGCCGGTACCGTGCCGTCGCCTTTGCCGGTGCCGTGCCGTTTAGTGGAAAAGCGTCCATTAGTAGGTACCTAAATTTCCTCTTTTTCTGTATTACCAACGCACAGAGTTGAATTCAAATTCTATCTCCTTCTGTAGACTAACTTCTGCAACAATTTGCTGAATCCGCGATAGTTGAAGTCTCAGTTGCAAAACCAGACAATAGAACCGTTGCATTACCTATTCTCCCGCCCCTGTACCAAGGAACTGATATTTGAAACGATAGTTACAGGAGCAATAGAAAATATAGAATGTGCCTGCTGCTTCTCCTCCCAGGCATGCTGTAGAAGTCAGCAAAGGGATTCGAGGGCTAGAGTGTAATTCAGGTGATATTTTCTGTTCTAATCTGTTATGTGAGTGTGTTATTCTCTGTTCCTCCATACCGAGCAACTGAAGTTCTCTTTTCCCATTGGGGAACCAAAGGAACTGATATTTGAAATTACCCGTTGTTTGAAACAGTGTTGTGAGCTTAACAATCTCTAACCATAAATTTCGGTATCTTTATATTCTTTCCACGATCTTTGCCAATAGTTTTCTTTCTAATATTCGTGGACTTTTGTATCGACCACTAAAAAGACAGCGTCTAGGATCCAAGCACAAAATATTTTTTCTTGGAAGCATTCATCCCGCATTGGGCAAAGCCATTTCTTTTTCTTTGCTCGAAAAAAAAAATGTTGTTCAGTTCCTCTATCAGTTTACGGTACTCTGTCCCTTACACCCAGTGCATTGTAAGTATCGTAGTAGAAGATTCTCTGGTTGCTACATTACCCAACTAGCAAAATTGTGCAAAATTGCAAGATCTTATCGCTACATAGAGATATTAAAGTTGTAAATAAGTAACGCTTATGGCTGCTAGTGATATATATGTGATATGAGACACCAGATAGCTGTATAACAATATACAGCCTAATTGGGATTATAACCTACGATATAAACGTTTACATAGCTGCCTTTTACATTACATATAACACAGTTGTAAAATAGTATACTCAAAACCTCAATTAGAGCAGTTATGTTGTATATTAGTGTTTTTATGATACTACTATAACGCAAATATGAACTTATGTGGCTCTGCTATCATTGATATATTGCCAGTGTTATATTAGAACCTTTGCAGCTAACTAGTGATATAATAGATGTCACAGTAGCTGTTTTATCACAGATATGCTCTATATGTATATCCACTATCGCTTGCGTTATATTAATGATAACTGAACCTTTATTACCACTCAATAGATGTAATGCAGCATAATATATTTCTCATTTATCACTGGCAATATATTAACTTTCTTATCTCTAATATAACGCTAAAAAGATGCATATTTATTCAAAAATGGGCGTATATGTCACCTTTTTGCTGCATATTGGATTTCTTGACATCAAATTGTAGCAAAACATTATTTTATGGCTGACGGTGACGATATTTTATTTCACAAGTTTTTATTTTTCCAAGTTTGTGCAAAAACATGGATCAAAAATGGAGTATTTACAAGAAAGGTGGGTCTTATAAACGCAGAAGAAGGGAAAGAACATTGAATATACCGGACTATATCAAAGGTTTATTTTATTTGGAACCCTAAACACCGTAATGGCGGCGAGATGTTGTATATCTTCTGGTTAGCAGCTCCCTTAACTCTAATTAGTGGTATATAGATGTCTTTGCAAATACCTAATTAATAAAAATATTTAAATTTTAATAAATATTATTAATTCGAGGGGGGCATTAAAAATACAGTAATAATATGGTACCTATTTATCAGTAAAATTGCAAGCGCATATGAATTTCACCTAAAACTTAAAATATACGGTCAATTTTTACCGATGGATTTCAAGATGGAGGAAATTATAAAGATACTTACCAATATTATTAGTTTTAATTTAATAAAATCCTGTCAGAGTTCCAAATCACGCACAAGTCCGCACAAAACAAAAAAAGTGTTATTATAGAATCCCAATCAACAATTTGTAATCAAATTATTGTAAATCAGCGTTAGCTGCGACCCTTCTGTTTCCTAATTGTGACACAATTGAATTTTTGTCACTGATTTAACACCAACTAGCTCAGAAGGACACAGATATACAAATGATTTGTTTCCCGGTAGTCCTAAGCGGAGCTTTAATATATCTAATATATCTCCTAATAGCGATTAAAGTGGGGCCAAATTCGCATGATATAAGCTTGTTTACAATAGATATGCGACTGTTTCTACAGCTGATATACAGCTAATAATAGCTGTATATCGTAAATTTTGCTAGTTGGGTATGCATGAATGTGGAAAGTTTGAACTACTTCAGTATTTGTTCTTGATAATCGATAGTGGGGTTAGAAACAGTGTAGAAGTATAAAATCATGGGATAATATTATTCAATCATTAAAGAAACAAGAATAAGTATTGATTATTATTCAGTTTGCCTGAAAATTAATTTAAAAAAAATTGTATTTAAAGATGTTTTACTTTATTAGCCTTAATAATTTGATATTACGAGCAAATATAAAATTCATTACCTGAGCTTAGTTATTTGGAATTTCATAAATTTTCAACTTTAAATCTTTAAGCTGTTTCCTACCAAGTTATTCTTAAAATTCGGACAGCGACTGAGAAACGCTGCTGCGGATAAAATATAAGACATTTAAATATTTCGTAAGAGAAAAATATTTCGGCATTTTTCCTCTTGATATTTTAAATTTATGGTCAAAGTTGTAGCGAATAAATGATTTCGTAGCGCATAGCTACGATGTTGCTACGGCGTAGCAGAGTTCGTAGATGCTTTTGTAAGAGTTAACAATTTTTGCAATATTTATAAAATGATCAAGAAATCATAATTTAAATAAGTTTATTTATATTACCCGTGTGGTGCCGGGTTAGAATAGCATCACCCCATAACTTCCTGCGGGTGTCGTAAAAGGCGACTAAGGGATAAATCCAGGGAATGGGCAGCAGCGTTCCCTGTGAATGGAAAACTTGTACTGCGCTCACCAACCCGCCTGCCAAGCGTGGCATATACCCCCCAATTTTGGGGAGGCCCATGTCCAGCAATGGACTGTTGTGGCTGATGGTGATGATGATGATATTTACTTTGGTCAATTGTGGATTAACGAATAACAGTGCACAACGCCATGTTGTGTGATCATGGTCGGGCTAGTAAAGTGCAATAATAAAATACTAAAATCTAAAATGGGTTGTATCTTTAAGTAATGGTACAATTTTGCATCAGGTGCAATATCCTATATTTCCTCTATTGCCTCCTATATTTCGAGGCAACCACGCTATTTCCTGGCTATAAAACTGTAAGTGGTAGTTTAGTCCGCAAAAGCCTTGTACAGTGCATTAATTTTGTTTGGGCCTTGACCGATTTTCGATTTTATTTGTTTTGGAATAAACGACCATACAAACTGGATGAGTAGGATTGGTGCAATAGAGAAGAGGCCTGCAGTGGATGGATGTGGGCTTCTGCTTCTTTGCGTGTGGTTTTATTGCATTTATTAGGTGATGATATAGATACACCTTTCACTGCTAGTAGGTAAATTCTACGTTTCTTATCATTCTCAGCCCATTATGGAAACAAATGAACAACGTTCATTGGACAGTTTAAAAAAGAAGATTAGAAGAATAATGTTTGTTTAACGTGCTTTCCAAAGCTCGCAAAATCGACACTCACAAATAACAGGTAACACAGCTAAATATCCACTAAAGCAGACAAATATGCTGTCTATGTGTCAGTCGGACGACCGGTAATGAGAAAAGCAGGCGATTTATTGACCAGCTCTGTTCTGGCGTCTATTTTACACGGGTGGAAATGAGTTTAAAAGTGAATTTCCGCTCCCAGTCTAGCATAGATGCAAACATAAACAAATCATATTACCTATATATGGAAAAATACTCGCTGGTCAAATAAAATAGGTATTTTCCCATCATCATCAGCTCATATACGTCCCCACTGAGGGGCATGAGCCTACCCTGAATTTAGGACACTCTATTCGATCATGGATTGGTCGAAATCACAAACAGCCTTTGAATTTCTTCGTAGGTGTGTGCAGGTTTCCTCGCGATGTTTTACTTCACCGAAAAAGCGCCAAATAAACGTACATGCTGGGATTCTAACCACGACCTCCTGCACAAGAGGCAGCGGCTCTATCCACCTACACCATCGGGCTATAATATTTTCCCAAGCATTTTAATTTCATCACGTAAAACTGAGATAAAAAACAAAATATATTAGTGATGCTGTGATCTGCCAAAAAAGAGGAAGACAAGAAGTAACGACAAAAAATGTAACGACAGTACCGCTGTACCTAAGTACCATAAGTTTATTATACACAGATAACCAAGAGTCGGTCTCCAAACTAGTCACTAACAGTAGTAAAGTTAGAATGATTATACAACTAGAGCAGTCCCGTTTCTATGAGTCCAAAGGGAACAAAGCTTTGCCGATAGTGTGGAAGACACTGTGAGATTTTTGACGACCTGATAAACCCTAGTGTCAGAGCTTAGAAAATGCCTCAAAGCGCAGTTAATTAGGCCTTGTGACAGGGTTTATGTGACGACTGCTATCATAGATATTGACCGAGGCGTGAAAATCATGCTCTCTAAAGCACGGAATCGTTTTTTTTTTAGCAATTATGTGATTTAGCTTGCATTGTCCTAGCCAAACTGGGAATTTCTCACAAACTAATAAATTGACAAATATCAACTGAGAATCGACCCCACGTCCTTTGGATGGGGAATCCAAGGCTCACACTGCAAGATAAACTAAGTTAGAATGATTATCCAACTCGTTCCTGTTTCTATGAGTCCCGAGCTACGTCCCGAGGAGAGAACAAAGCCTTGCCGATAGTGTGGGAGACAGCTGTGAGATTTCCGGTGATGTTGGGTAGTCCGGGAGCCGGGTGTTGGTGTTTGTTTTGTTTTAGCATTGCTGCAGGTCTTTGTAAACTACATAGAGACTACACTATCAGTTTCTCTAAATAATAATTGAAGTTGACAAAATTGTTGAAGGTGATTTCAGATAAGTCTTTATTGTGCTGTAGTGTCATACCTTCGCCCACGTTACAATACATTTTTTTACAGTATTCTATGTTTTTTTGAAAGAGGCGTATCTAACTAGAACCGTTATTATACATCTCAATCTTGTTCTTTCACGTTACTATTTTTTCTTAGCGAAATTGGTAGCGTCTGCAAACTTATTTTTTTATAATTTTGCATGAATATTATTGTTCCTTAAAAGTTAAGGTAACAGTTCTCTGGTGCTTAGTGCTTCTAATGAGAGTTGCTAAACAGAGACAGATAAATTTAACGACACTGTAAAGTGTGTTTGAGTTCCAACACCTGTCCTGAAGTTAAGCAATTCGCTAGTCACCAACCAGAGTGCACTTGAAACTCGAAGCTGTGGGTTAGTACCAGGTCTGTAACGATTGTGAGAGAGGATAGGAGGAAAGTTTTCCAGCCTGTAGTTGGTTTGGGGCTAGACGGTATGCTGTGACAAAACATAACTATTCTACATAAGATAATATCTTGTTGTCAATAATTTGCGTAATGAAAAAAGGTGACAAGAACTGGCCTCCCTGTATAAAAGAAGCATTGAAATAATATCAAAACTAGAAACTGAACTAGAACCAAAAGTCAAAACCGATAACATCATATCTGTCTGTATTTTCAGAGCCATATTTCGCCCCTAAACGCCCCAGAGAGCTATGAATCTACTGGAACGGACAGGCAAATACGCTGACAGCCGCAAGGCCGGCCCTTAATGGGAAATTGGGAGCACTAGTCATTGCCTAGTTTCGTGCAGAAACCAATTTGTGGTTGAATTTACTGAAGATAAAGAAGTAAGAGAGGAATCTAGCGACTTTCCTCTACTTAGGCTAGGGATTAGTTAAAATCGTGCATGTATCCACTATGTGATAGGCGGATCATTAAAAGTATGTACTATAGTAGCTTGATGAACGATCCGATCGAAAAACCCTCTCGATATGACGAAGACGCAAGCTTGACTCTAGGTCTCTAAGGCTCGTATTTATAAAGCGATCTCAAGATTGAGAGCAATATTAAGTATGGATTTGACAGCCCGTTTTGTACTGGAATGACATTTCTGATACGAACTCAATCTAGCTGTCACTCTTGAGAGCTGATTATAAATACGAGCCTAACTTCTCTAAGAAATCTACCTCTAGGTCAAAGGCGACATAAACAGAGTCAAAAATAGAGCGACAGCACTAACATGTTCACTATTACTGGGCTGGGCGTGTTAAAAAATAGGTACTGTTCGCAAAACTATTTTTTTTATAACGCTTGAAATAAAATCACGACCTTTATATTATGCAAGCTTCAGACAGATGGCTATACATCTACAAGAGTATATAGATAAGGCAGGTAGACAAATGACTCGACGGACGGATGGGCGGCCGGTAATGAGGATACGATGTATTGGTTGGCTTTGTGTTCAAGCCTGGTTCGGTCAAGTTAAATAAAGGTTACAAGAGTACGATCATAAACTTAACGACAGTTAACCTCTGTTTGATAATCAGAGTAATCATCAACATACATAAATTAATGCATCAAAAACTTAATTAAAACAATTTTACCATCAGAACAGCATCTTGGTAGTGTTTACAACGATAAGTACCTGCAAAAATAAAACAACATTGTTATGTACATGAGATATATTGTATTTTTACAGGGAGAGACAATTGTTTATTTATACCTTTATCGTATGTACAGTGGGCAGCTGGTCGAGTTACCACTTTAACGGACCAATTTATACTGGCTATACAGTACAACAGGTAGATATAACCAGTATACCGGGTGTAAGGGACAGCGTCCCGCAAACTGATAGGGGTTGCTCAGTCAACGATACTGAACACATATCACCAGGATTTTTTTTCAGGAAATGAAAAAAAAATTTTGCTTTTCCATACAAATTGTCTGATCAATGTGGTCATTTTGTATGAAAAAGCAAATTTTTATTTTCACTTCCTGAAAAAAAATCCTGGTGGTAGTTGTTCAGTATCGTTGACTGAGCAACCCCTATCAGTTTGCGGGACGCTGTCCCTTACACCCCGTATATTGGTCCGTTAAATGGACTCGACCTGCTGCCCACTGTACCTACTTTAATTTATTTACAGAAAAATACTATTATTTGGCTGAACCTACTTCCACCGGCCACTATTGTTGTTCCTTTCCGCATTGTCATTTATTTTCCCTCGCACAATCGCAATACACTTAAGGGGCCGGCGGTGAAAAAACATATTTTCATCCAGTGCTGCTCGACAGGCCTTACAATGAATGTGGCGAAAATTAAAACTTAATGCCGCCAACCATACCGCACGCCATGTTTGACAGTTTTTCCATACAAAGCTGCTTCCATGCTGGACTGGGAGTGATAAAAAAACATATAATGTGCCAGCTGCTTTTCCTCCCGGGCATGCTGTAAAAACCAGCTAAGGAATTCGAGGGTGTCAGTGTTTTGCAATTTAGGCGATGGGCTTGACAACCTGTCATTATAGCGATACACAACACATTTCAGTCTAAAATTGACCTCAAAACTTGTCAGACGTGGTGAACAACCTTTTCTTTCATCTTTTACGCTCTGCCTACCCCATTCGGCAAAAAAAGCGTGATTGTATGTACCTATGTACGTATGCAGCGCCCCCGCACATGTTCACTAAGAACCTTGATGTACTGTAGACTTTTGATGAAGACGCCTTTTCATTCAGGTTCTGAAGACGTAGATTTGATTGTGGTTTTCAAGATGGCGGATGGACCTTTATTTTTGCCTAATCTATTTTTACTGAAAGTGCTGTGAAAATGGATTTAAAGTATTGAATTTTTTATAAGTCACAAAATTTTTATATGTAGGTAGTTCTGTGGCGTTCAGCCTCTTTTTAACTCACCTTTATACTAGCAGGTTTTCAAGTAGATATTTTACTGTTAGCATGACTTGAAATAGGTACCAACAAGAAATTCAGACAGAAAATAATTGAACGCGAAAGGCAGCAGAGTGCAACCCGATACCGCCTAATGACTATGTTCTTTTAGTGAGGTCTCTAGAAGTAGTGGTGGTAAACCCTGTTCGCTTTGTAAACTTTATTCTTGAATAAGGTTGGATTTTCAGTCAAATTGAATGGTTGTTTGCAATTGCAATAAGTGAGTGAGTTTCTCGTGCCTTCAATGTGAAATATTTTTTTTTATTTTCTTGTGACTTTCTAAAAGTTTTTTTTTCATTTATTTGGAAATATATTATTTTACTTTAACATTGATATTTATTTCTGGTTTACTTTAATAATGATTACTTGTCATCTGATTGATTTCGTGTTAAGTTTATAATTTTGTTATTTTTAAATTAATGTTTACCTCACGATATTTTTTTCTATTTAGTATTGATTAAATAGTATAAGTATTATCACAGAGGTATTATTAAAACAATATTTTATAAAAAAAAAATGGTGTGTTTTCCTTCGTGTATGGGATTTACCCTAAAAAATAAAAATATTTGGCACATTTTTCCGAACTTTTGCCTTAAACCGAATTTTACTTATGTAAATGAAATTGTTTGTCCCCGCAGTTTTGTATAATTTCAGATATGTGGCCTTTGCAAAATATTCAGGAAGGTTGGCGTCCCCTGCTTTACATAAACGTCCTTCGGGGAGGTATGACGTTTCATTTCATGTAATTCAGAACTGTATTTTTCGGTCAGGTGGCAGAAAAATATTAAAACAAATCGTGCTATTCATTATTATTAGTCATTTCTTTATTTCGAGACTTTAAGAGCGAATGGAGACGGGCAAAGGCTATTTTTTACTGCGGTAAAGAACCTCATTCCCACGGGAAATCTATTTACCCCCGGGTGAAACCGCTTAGCGGAAAGCAAATAAGTGTGTATCAATTTGCTAGCGTAGGCAAAAATTAACTAAAAAACTTCTGACAAAATCGTAGGTATGTTTCGTAGCATCTTGCAACCGTAGCTAGAGAGAGTATGAAAGAGATTTACAAATGAATAAATAGTTATAGTCATAGTAGTACTCTTTAGTAGCTATTATTTTCTACTAATTTGACTTTATTAAATCGATCGACACTATTAATTGAGGTTTAATTGCTACAAAGTTGTCAACTCATGTTGGTTCGTTTATGACTGTATTGTAAATTTACTACAGGGCCATAACATAAATTTATTGTCCATTTACACTTAGACACGCATATAAAGTTAAAGTTTTTCCTTAATATACAGGAAATTACATCTAACTAGTGCCACTCAGCCGAACTTTAAATACCTACTTATTTTTACAACAATACAGTAACTTGGTCAATTAATCCCCTTTCATTGCCCTGAGGTCTGGACCCACGAAGTTCTAACCAGTCTATTCCTGTTCAAACCAGGACCTGAGTACATGGACCTTGACGCTGTGGCTATGGTGTATGCGAAAGCAGATTTTGATACACCTACTTTTATTTGAACTTTTTTTATTTGCAGATCATAATTGAACTTTTTTGCTAAAAACTAAGTAATATGTAATAAAAAGATTGATATGTTCATTACTGAAGATATGTTATAGACACATATTTGCCTTTTAAAAACATTGTAGGTAACATTATTGTAGTTGGTATTTACAAACGATAGCGTAAATGAAATGTTTTCAAAATTTTACTTACTTACTTACTTCACTGGCTCAGCGACCCGAAGTGTATCTTAACGTCGTACATTCAAGTGCGTCATTCTTCTCTATTTTGTGTCAAATCTGACACTTCCAGCTCTTTGAAGTCTTTGGCGACTTCATCCTTCCAGCTATAATTTTTTTACGTTATACAATATTCAAACTCGCTTACGCTTAAGCCTGATGTCCTCTAATAGTAGTTACAACGGCCCATAGGGTACAATAGTACTATTTAGTCTATTTACCCAGTGGGTCAGGGAAGTTTAGTACATTTGCCCAACAGCCGCAGTTGGTCCTTTTAGTTTGAGTTTAATCAAACTTCCTCAGTATACTGTGAAGTAATTTTGTTTAGGTGGTGTTAGATAAGTAATCGTTTGGTAAAGCTAATTATCTGTAGGCCTACGCGCAAATATTCGAGGTTTTGTCACAAATTATATCGCTAATGAAACCTTTCAAATAAAAAAAGACCTTGTTAATACTACACACACAGCTTATTTTATTTCATTTTAATTGCTCTCGCCCTTTGAAAAATCTTAACTGTATGCTTTTTATCTCTCTTAGTCTAGCATAAAATCGTATTTTTCATACCTTCTCAGATACATATTAAATTGTTTCTTTTGTTATTCTCTTCCCTTGTCTTAATTTTAAGCAAAACCTATTTACTATCGATGTGTTCTTCCATATTTTAGCGCCGTAGGGTGACAAATTAGGTTAGAGAGATGTGAAAGCCTCTGAGTGATGTCGGGAACATTAATATTTCACATAAGGTTCTTGAAAGCTTTCTTATTGTAACCGGGTTGCGGCGACGACGTGCTTTGATGAAATGGGCTGAAGTTGAGCTGGAGAATTTTATTCTAAAGGTGGTTGAATTTTTTTGCGATAAAAAAGAGGTAAGTACCTAAATGAGTCTTTTATGTAGACGATGGTTGACTGTCACTTTCCACCACATGTCATTCGTTTCTGAATTAGAAACCTCCTACCTATTATAAAATTTAAGATTTTTATTCATATAAGTAGCTCTTAAAACATTTAACCTGTGTTCTGCGTAGATCAGTACAACTTTTGTGTCAAAAATTAAAACACAATTTTCGATTTCAAAAATCACAGGAACACCTCAAAATAAAATCATCAGTTCAGTTTTGTGTTTTGTTGTCAAAAATGACGCTAGAATTTCTTTTACCAACAGACATGGGATCTTCAGTAAATCAACAGACCCAATTCTGCTCAATTGAAATGTCAGTTGAAGCTAGATGATTTGTATTGAAACGACGATCAACTTGAAGGAGAGTAGTTTTTAACAGTAATGATCTTCGATGCCCCATGGTTAGGAGTCCTGGGATTCTTATCAAGAAGTCATGGGTTTGATTCCTACTGGGAAAACACAAATATCACAACGGTGAATCTCCTAACTGTTTGTTAAGAAAGATGGCTCCGTGCTTCGAATATCGGTCTCGGTCGCTGACTTTGAAAATTATCGTTATTTAACTTACTTAAATATGTCTTTGGCCTAGTAGGACACCACGGTTCATCGAATCGGTAAAACACACTAAACAGCATTACAGAAGTTGCGAGTGAATCAGTTTTCGCCATGAAAGTCTGTTCGATTGAAATGTCAGTTTGGAAGCTAAGTTCCTCAGTTGATTCGGACAGTTCGACGGCTGATTCCGGGGAAACCAATCGAGAATTGTTTAGTCTGCCTCCCCTAGGCAACTGCATATAGAACTAGATAGAAATTTATCTGCAATTAAGTACTTTGGTATTTAGTATTAGTGCCATTTAACAAAATGGTACAAGCCATAAATTACACGCAGGCGGACATGAACTCAAAAATTACAGCTAAGCTGGCTGAGGATTATCGTAATTTTCCCTCAGGTCAGGTGTCCCATAAAGACAAAAAACCTTGAAATAAATGATTCATCTTCAATTTGCGCTCGTCAATCTACCTGCCAAACGTAGCCTATGTCCACGTGAAATTCCAAGGATTTATCAATTAGTTGACTGAATTGAAATGTCACTTCCTCCAAACTTGACTGCGTAGAAACTACATAAAGCAATCGAGATTTCATTCTGCCTTCCCTAGGCACCTGCCTATACAACTCGATTGAAACCTATTTGCAACAAACAATAACTGTTGTTTGAAGCAATAATTCATCGAACAACAGCATATTGGTTTCAATAGTTTGTTCACATATTGATCTTATACTTTCCTTGGGAAAATTTGTGCTATTATGACACCCTTTTTATCATCGAAGGGAAGAGGCGGCAGGAACATACCTACTTAGTTTTTTTTTTTAAATCAGTCGTTACAAAAACTCCCTTGAGCAATAAAACGAAACCGGAATAAAGTCGGAGCTTCTCGCCGGAAACCGCCGATATTTCACCGCGAGAGCCTTAAATTATCCGCGATAAGGCCCGGCGCTGGCGTCACGCAATTAACGTTCTTACCGAGAGAATTTAATTTGATTTATAAGCCCTAGAAAGACCAATTTAAAAAATGCCGCGGTATAACGGTAAGTATTTGGTTTTTCTGATAATATATTATTATCATCTTATGATACCGTACTGGAAAGTTACAATACTTAGATTGCGGATTAGATCAAAATGCGTAATTCTAGTCATCATTTTCCTAACCCGGGTGTGAGGGACAGCGTACCGAAAACTGAAAGGGATCACTAGGAAATTCTTTCAGGAAGTGTTTTTTTTTTACTGATCAGGCATTTTGTATAGGAAAGCCAACATTTTTTTTTTTTCATTTCATTTTTTTTTCATTAATACAGTGGATCTGATTTTATCCACATTATAAAAAAATACGATTATTAAAATACATTATTTTATGTAGCTATAGATTAAAGATTTAAGTTCTATTTATTTTATGTATCAAAACGTAAATGAATTTTATTTTAAATAAAATATATTATTATGCAATGCCAACTCGTTTACATGTCAAAATAAATTTTACCCACTATATGCAAATACGACCGCACTTTTTGCAATGTTCAATCACTTTTTGACCAGCCGAAATTGAATATACATGTTTTTCTCGATTTGGGCGACCGCGACGGCTCCGCACCGCATATCAAATGAATTCGCACACTAAATCATTGAAACTTGGTTTTTGTTCGACACTGCACTCTGGTTTAGAAAACTGAAATAACATTTGATTTGGCGCATAGCTTTCTGCAGTTTTGGTTGTAGAATCGAAAAACGACTTACTTGAATCCTGTAGGATTTTGATAAGCACAGCAAAAATATTCAAAGTGAGTAGATTTGTCCGCATGTAGATAAAAGCACAAAAATAAAGCTAAGGAACATTAAGGAGAAAATTGAATCAAACTAGACTCGGATCTTGATATTATCATATATCTATTTGCTTTTCCACCAATACAAACCTGAATGCTTTCAATGATCTTTTTCAATAAGAGTTTCACTACTTCCTTCTGTGAGTTTGAATACCGTGTGTTATTTAAATAAAAGCTGAAGCTTTGAAAAATCATGAATTCTTGAGCATTAAAATCAAGCTTTATTTTTATCCTAACGAAACTCACATAACTGTATTAAAACCACCCGAAAGAGCCAAGTTATTAAAAGAACAGAATACAAATCACAAGCACTCTTGCAAAGTTGGCAACTAACTTGGCGAGTTGTTAGAATATCGAAACGATGGTACCGGCCCGTGATTGAATTACAAGAGTAACTGCAAGATGGACAAGGGAGAGGTGGTTACGATAAAAAAAAATGATAATAATAAATTATGGCTTTCTTTGAAATAAGAAGTAATTTGAGAGGCTAACGAATATATCTTGTATTAAAATATGTAGCTAGAAATCATTAAAAAACTATTTAAAATAGTAGAGTAATATTAATGAATCTTGACGAAAATCTGATTGACTCACACATACCTCTCACTCTACTCGCAATTTTAAGTCTAATATTCTGTTAATGTTCATGAATAAATAGAAACAAAGTTTTTTTGGTATACCATGAAGTCATTGTATTTTCAAAATTAACGTTTATATCAAAGACAGCAACTGTAGCTGAAAATGTACGTATGCACAGCATGTCTACGTTATTAAGGCCCGTATTTATAAAGCGATCTCAAGTTTGAGAGCGATATTAAGTATGGATTTGACAGGTCGTTTTGTATTGAAGTGACATTTCTGATACGAACTCAAACTCGCTGTCACTCTTGAGAGCTGATTATAAATACGGACCTAAAGTTATTTTATTTATTGCTATAAAATCGCTCACCTCCTTTGTATTAAGCCAGCAAAAACAATTAAACAAAGTTTACATTGAGTTATATTCAACAACGGGAGGAGTTGATAATAATCTGTTACTGAAGGAACAAATTTCAATAACTCTTGGACCGTGGGTAAAGAAATTGGGTAAGTAAATTTTTTTTTTATTATTTTGTCCACACAAATAATAAAATATGTTAGGTTTTACCTACCTACAGCCTATTGTGCCCTAGAGCAAATCCAAGTCCAGGTCTTGGTCATCAATTACTTATTATGTATATTGCGTTAGTTTTTGATCTGAAGAAAGATCCGGCAAATTCTACCAACGGTGTTTGGAACAAGGCTATTAAAACAGCCTATTTTGGAAGGCTAAATGAGTTCATCACCTTAATTCTCCAGTCTTTTTTATATTGAACTTATATCAGGTAATTTAAATAAAAAATCAAAATAAATCTATAACAGCGCATACAAGTTATTTGAACTGGAACCTTCATTTGTATAACTTTTAAACAACACACAAGATAGTTGCACGTACAAGTTCTTGCATTCAACTTGCATCTTGCGTACATATTTACATTCTCTATTCAATATGCCTGCAACTTGAATGCATTCATTGTCTAAATATAAACAATACACAATAAATAAAGTTTTTGTAGGGTGTTCGTTGAACGTTACGAAAAAAAAGTTATGATATTTTTATTTGATTGTAAACATAAATTATTCCAATATATTCGGAGTATAGAATAAAGGCGTACTTACAGTCAACATAGCCGCTATGTATCATTTACCGTTATCTTTACAAAATGTCTCTTATTTTTTTTTATCTCGGTGCTCTGTTCAATTTTACAGGGAGTCTCCCTAGACCTATTAGACCTATTTCCACAATAATATGTAAACCTAATTCTGCGTCACATAGTCTAAACAAAATGTGCCTCGCAATTACTTGTTGTACTCTTGGGACACCCTATAGGATCAATACTGCAGACTGAATAACAAACAATACCTACACGACAATTGCGTGTGGTTTTAAACGAATGCACATTCAATCAGAGAGAGCTAGGGCGAGAAGAATAATAAATAACTGGTTTGAAACCAAAAAACTGAAAAGAGTTAGTGAAACTGAGCAAATATTCAGAAAAATCGAAATTATGTTTTTCTATTTCCACAGATTGTTTACTGACACAAAAGCTCGTAAATTTTTGCCTACTTGAACATTGTTTTTTTAATGATTTTTTATCATCAAAAACAATGTTCAATTAGGTGAAAATTTATCTACAAACAAATTACACCTTTTTAAAAAAAAAAATGTTTCCTAGAATGTCTTATGATAATTAATAAATTAGTGAGCAGGCGTCATTTTGTGTAGGTAGGTATTAATTAATTATCAGTTGTGTTCCTGTCAAGTCAAGGCTGGGACCCTTAGGTTCAAGTTTCATTTAAGGGGCATGGCAAATAGGAAGCGGTGCGGCGTCGTTGCGTCGCCAATGCGTCGTCTTTGTATAGAAACTTCAAATCAAGCTGCGCTGCGCAGACGTAAATTACATACAAAATTGACGCGACTCCGCCTCGCCCGCGCCGCACCGCTTCCTATTTGCCATGCCCCTTACACATTAACTGTTCACAGATTTAATAAGTTTCAAACTAAATAAGGCAGATAAGATGGCAAAGGGTTTTAAAATTGAAATTGGTGTAAATAATTAGATTGTAATTTTGTATAATAATATCGAGGTAACAATAATCATAATCGTGGTAATAATCCCGTTTAAAATTACAATCTAATTGTAGTGAACAACCGCGAAAGTCTCAAAACTTATATTGGTGTAAGTAAATATAAGAAGGCAATGCGTTTTTTTTTCGTTACACACAGGACTATTTTTATGTGGTTTTTTTTTGTAATTGTTTGTAATTTGCTCTACACAGGTAGTAGAGTTTAATACAACAAGGGACCAAGCTCTCCCAGTAGAAGATTGTTCACTCCCGGTTTGAAATATTTGGCTTCTAAGTATATTACTAGTAAGACGCAGGTTTACGTAAAGTTCAACTAAAATGCTATGTACGCTATTTTAAGAATGGTGTTAGGTGCATCGCTGTAGTAGTAATGTGATATAAATACTTATAAAAGAACACAATAAACAAAAAAGACCAAAAGAATTTCACAAAAGATTTATCATCAAAATTCCTTTCCTGTCCGGAAAAGATAATAAAAGATATAATTCTCGTACTGCCATTGTATTTGAATCATAAAATTATCGGTGAAGTTTGCGAACCCAAAGTTTGAAACAAAAAACAAAAGGCCTGCTTCTTGAGGCCGAAAAATACAAGTTGTTCCGACAAGTTCTTGTTTCCGCGAGGGACAAGAAAAGGGGGGGGGGGGTAGTTTGGGGGTTGAAGAGTAAATCACAATTCGCAAACAATGTTTTAAGACATACTTTACAGGCAAGTGAATCTGTTTTATACACTGTACGGGGCGGTAAATATTTCACATCGACATTTGGAAAGAGACAGTGTTATTTCCAGTTGATGTAAAGAACTAATGTGACAGAGATAAAGCTCTATAAAGCCGAACTTAGCTGATGTGCAATATTTATAGCCCTTTTCTGTAAAGATAATACCTATTGTTTATTTTGGCCTTATGATTTTTGCCGAAAGTAATTTTAAAAAAATGTGAAATCTACGTATTTTTGCGTAGATCAGTGCACTAGTTAAATGAGATATGACAGACACCTAGAACAACTCCCAATTGAATCAAAAGATTCAAAATACAAGTCTAGATAACTTACCTAAACAGTTGAGATTCACAAAACTTAGAAGTCGTTTAGAAAGCGGCTTACCTAAAATAAAACAGAGAGTTGATTAAGTAAAAAGTAGTCTAATGTACACCAAGAGAGCACAAATCTTTGAGACTGTCAACTTTGGATGAGAGGTAGCGAGAACTTAAGCGTACCACAACCAAAATAATTTCTGATATTATTTAGACTCGTATTGTACTTTCTGATAAACATAATAATTGCGTAATTTTTATGACATTATTTTAAATGACGTCTTCTTTATTTGTTTCTTTGGTTCTTAGTTTTGATTAAATCTTCTTTAGCACATATACTACATCGTCGTAGCACTATAGGTATAATGTCTATTACGACGGCTTCAGTAAAAAGATAACTAATATAGTTTAAGTTTATAATTATGTTATTGTATCTATGCCTGTCATCCAATATGGACGTAGAGCCATTATAATGATACTTAACTTTTACAATGTCCATAGAAAGAAATATATTAATATAATCCGCCAAACAATTTATTAACTTTCAGTAATTAGACCATCAATTTCTACTGCCACCTTCAACTTATACAATAAACTGAACCTCGTGGGATCCGCACAGAATTTCTAATTTCTCTCGACTGCTAATTTCCGCAGTAATTGACTACCGAAACCCCCCTCTGTCCCCCCTTTGATCCCCCCTCTTTGACCCTGAAGTTGAGCGATACTTTTTACTCTGACGACATCCAGCACCCAAGAGTATTTGAAAGTAAACGTTTTACTTTTTATTTTATTAAGTATTTAATGATATGAAATATTTTAGGCCCGTATTTATAATCAGCTCTCAAGAGTGACAGCGAGTTTGAGTTCGTATCAGAAATGTCATTCCAGTACAAAATTAACTGTCAAAACCGCACTCAATATTGCTCTCAATCTTGAGATCGCTTTATAAATACGAGCCTTAGACGATGAAATTTTTGGAGCTTGTGAGGATTTGTCAATTAATTCCAAAATATTTGCACCCAAAACCAGTGTACATAAAATAATCAAATATTTTATTTACTGAAGCTTGCGACCGGAATCCTTAGCTAACAGCAACACTACTCTACTAGGTTGTAATGTAGAAACTCCATAGTAAAAAGTTGTGTGATGTTTTGTATGAAAATTATTCCTCATTGGTACAGAATAGGAATCAAGTCTTGAAAAAATTTAATCCCGATTTAAGTATGGAAGTGCTGCCTCTTAAACGAAGTGATTTTATAATCCTCTGTGGTTGTAATTGTAATGTCGCGGCGCGACACGGCGCGACATTGATTCTCTGTATGGAAATGTATGAGACGTGGCGCGGCGCGGCGCGGCACGACAAACACGGTCAAAAATGTATAAAGTGACATTGCCGCGCCGTGTCGCGCCGCTGCAGTACCGCGTCGCTCTGCTGCAGCTACACAATAGTGCGGTCTAACCTTTAAAACTGTAAAAAATAGTTTTATTGAAATGGCTTTATTTTTTTTCTGAACTGTATATTTTGTGTAAGATAAAATTAAGAAAGCCCGTGATACTATTGTAGGTACGAGGTACAGCCTTACCACCCCAAAACATTAAGCCGGAAAGAAAAAGATATTTGTAAAAAAGACCGCCAAGTCTTTTTCGAGTGTCGCACGGAATTTAAACTTTCCTGTCCTCGGAACTTCTGATCCGACTCACTAAGACACAAGTAGACAGTTCGCAACTTGGCGTCCAAGTTCCGAGATCTCGGACGATCTTAGTAATTAACTAACTTGGACTATTTCAAGATGAGCTTCAACTTAATAGCACTTGGTTATGTCATTTGTTATTTTTTCTGCTGAACGAACAACTTAGATTATAACTTGCAGGGAAAAATTCTGTTAAATTTTTGTACTAATATTTAAAAGTGGAAAATTGATTTGTATCTTAAATATATGTTTGCTACAAATAAACTCAAATCTCTAAGTAACATAGGCTATTTTTTACCGCCGGAAAATATCTGATTCCCACGGGAAAACTCATCAAGCCGCGGGTGAAACTTCGGTGCAAAAAGCTAGTTTCTTATGTTAAAGTTATCTTCACTACTTTTGTAGCTTTATTTTTATTTATACCTAGAGTCTTTAGTTTGTTTGACAACTCATTCAATAGAGACAATCATTTAATTTATGTAAAAGATATGTTATTTATATCACTGTAATATGAAAACTATACCAACCTACCAGTCTCTGTTGAAAATGCCACAAAATGTAGAATTAATTCAAATAACATGGTAGTCACGGTCTAGGAAGCATTATATTATGTGCTCTGACGTCACAAAGAGCTCTGTAATTAAATTCATTTTGAAATTCTCACATTTCTGTGAATATCTCTGTGTTTGAGAAATTAAATAAATCAACCAGAAAAGCTATAAGGCTCGTATCTATAAAGCGATCTCAAGTTTGAGAGCAATATTAAGTGTGGATTTGACAGGCTGCTTTGTACTGAAATGACATTTCTGATAGATAGATACATACATAGATCATTTAACAATTCAAACTTTTCTCTCTACACAGCAAAATACATTTAAAATATCAGTAAATGCAAGATAAACCCAGATCATACGATTCATTACATCTAATACGAACACGAAAAAATTATTTTATCTTTTTCTATGAACTCTAGTTCACTCCACCTTTTATAAATTAAAGTCACCTTCACGTTTCCACGTTCATTTGAAAAAAGAGTTTGATTAATTTGCGATCAGACGTTCATTTTCCGATCTTCTCTCGAAGTTCATTACAATTTGTGATCTGGAGCGGTTGATGAACCCGCGTCAAAGGGTTAAAGAGAATAGATGGAGGAGATAATCTACTATTATTACACTTGAGGTTAATTTAATTTTACCGGTGTTTTTGTATGTTCTTCTTTGTTATTTGGGTGGGTTGTTGGATTGTTAAACCTTTTATGTTAAGGTTTAGTTAAAATTCATCTATGTCCTGTAGAAATCAAGTCTGTAACTATTTTCCTTTACTAGAAAGCTAGTACGCACCTATAATTTGATTTAAGTTAGGATTCAGACACTATTTCTGCAATTTAATTGAATTTTTACCGATTCCCTCAGAAATTATAATTCTAAAACTGTTTCACTAATTTACAACAAATTAACCATAACTGATTGAAAATCATAAATCAAACAAAATCCAAAATTTAATACAAAGCGTAAACAAGACTTCAAAAGCGCGCGTGAAATATTAATTTTAAATAAATATTAAAATCTGAATTAAACATTAATGATAATAATATCATTCCCGCAGCGCGAAAATTGCAATGGCCGCCGACATTTGCCAATTAAAATTGGACTCAATTACAGGGGATAATAGTTCATTACTGCGCGTCGAGGGCTATCGGCGCCGTCGACATGTAGAGGGCTGCTAGAGAATAGAGTTTAATTTTCTGGAAAATCTTATTACAAGCGAGTTTTATGTTATTTTTGCGTCCTTTTGTAATGACATGCACATTCATATGAGATAGGAGTATGAACGACGTGACTATGAGAAATCATCTTGTTTATCATCTAAGTTATCATCATACACGGAATAAAAAAAGTGCAGACACAATTTCAGGGCGTAAACCTACTTACCCCTAAAATTGATAGCTTATGTTTATATCTAAAACTATCTATCAACAATTCATCAAAATCTGTTCAACAGTCTGTGCGTGAAAGAGTAACAAACAAACAGCCAGAATTACTTTCGCATTATTCGTATGGATTCTAGCTAATATTATGTCGTATTCTGTTATCAAATTATCATGGCAACATTATTAATGAATACTGCCCAAATCATGGTTTAATTTTCCGGCTGATCGGCACCATATTGTTTCTACATAGCTTTAACCGACGCGAGGAGATTTACGAACTCGCTAATAACACATTCCTACATCATTTATCACGGATTTCAGTGAGCACTGGTAATGAAATATTGGGAAACCTATCGTCATTTCATCATTATTCTTGACTGAACTGATGGTTCAGTTGGTCGTGATTTTACGTGTTTAGATATTATTTGTCAACTAGGAACTGTTGTCATTGTCTTTTTCAACATTGTCCGTATTGTTTGTCCCGCTTCAAGAACTCTGTTATAGGTAGCAGGTGCTTGCCAATTTTTAAAATAATTATTTGTATATCAAGATTACCTAAATGATAATCTATGTGCAGATCTGTGCAAATTACCTAATGTTTAACGTTTATTTTTTTAATTTGAATATGTATATGTATGTGCATGGCCGAAAATTTTTCGGCCATTTTCTTTGCACAAAAACAACAACAGTTAACAGCAGGTATTTTATAATTTCTGTTAGTTTTACTCAGGTAGTTACACTATTCCATCATGCTAGTATAATTGATATTACACAAAAAATACACGTATATATAACCATATAACCAGAAGTTTCGTTTTAATTATGGGAACTAAGCCTGATCATAATTAATAATAATCTTCCACAATTTAATTAAGTAAGCAACATCTCATCCCTAAACAACTTGATCCTGCTCCGTGCAATAACTCAGACAGGGATTTCCTTAAGAACTAAGGGCCTATACTGGGTGTAAGGGACAGCTTCCACGTCAACAAAACTAAACAACTTACATGAAGAATTTCTTTCAGTAAGAGTGTTTTTTATATTTCCCCATTGTATACGATCACCTTGATCACAGAGTATGTATAGGAGATCAATTTTTTAAAGAAATTCTTGGCAAAGTTGTTCGCTTTCATTGACTGCGCAACCCTTTTCAGTTTGTGCAAAGCTGTAAAGTTCTAACACAAAAAATCTTGTAATGTTTTACTATCTCTAATGTCAAATTCAACTGCTGAAATCCTACAAACCTTCTATACAAAACCCCCGAACCAAACAAGATAACGCTTAAGCTTTTACCAGATTGAAATGAAATACGTCAAAAAGATTGCTTACGCTCCGAATAAACTGTTTCCATTCCGCGATATGGTTGACGTGTCACGTCTGAATACGAGATTTATCTGTTTTATTCTTTGTTCTATAAAGTTCAGAAAATTCAGCTGAAAATATACATTTGGTTCGCATGTTCCGCGATTTCAGGTAAAAGATAAAATGCAGATTTATGTTCTATGATATAGTGATTATCACATTATAACATAAACTACACAAATCACTATACAGCACTACACAATCCTATTTGGAAGTCACTGCGAAAACAGGACATTGTTGCTCCGCCTACCCCGTTTAGAAACATATAAAAAAACATCGCTTTACATTCCACACATACCTACCTATCAATTTGAAGACCTTTGAAAATGGGAGAAAACCGGCGCCATTTTGTGCTAATCTCCATAGGACAATTTTTCGGTTTAGCGGTCGCCGGTCCGCCAGACCAGAACACATTAACATACAAATAGAACAAGTAGAGACATCTGTTGGAAAATGGTTAGCAAAAGGGCTTTCACATTATTGGAAAAAAAAAATTTTTTTATATATTTTAGGGTAAAAAAATAAAAATATTTTTGAACTCGAATAAAACTTACTTTTTTCTAAAGAGCTACCAAAATGTAGCAGATAGGAGAAGAAATTATTTTTTTAAATGCCCGCAAAAAATAATTACTTTTTTACAGATATTACGTAAAACGGAACGCAATTTGGCTTAAACGCTGGAAGTCAATGCCATTAAAAAAAAAACTCTATGGTGAACAGATGTCATTCTGTCAATGTCATGTTTCGGCCATTATCACACTATACGCGCAACGCGGCGTAGCGCAGAGCGGCGGAGCTGTATCGTTCTTTGTAAGTGCATCGGTTTGTATGGAAAAAACGCGGGGTAGTGCAAACTGGCTTCGCCTACGAAAACGCATGTGGTTATGCTAATTGAACTTAACAACGCGCCAGCCACATACTTTGAAGAAGTAGCGTAGTCTTCTATGAACCAAGTCTGTGCTGTGAAACAATATTAACTTTTGAAATAAACGCGTATTGTCTTCCGAGAATGACGCATTATTCCGTTATCAGGTCAGGTCAGGGTAGAGGGTATTATTTATTGTTTCTATTGTTTTATTATTGTTTTAATGTTATTCCCTAATCCTAAAATACGGGTCACTTCCAACAATAGGATTGTTTTGTTTGTTCTTTCTAGAAACATTCTCTAATTGTTACATACTAATTCAAGCCTCTATTATTCAAAGTATAAATAAGTTCGATTGATATAAACCTACTCAACAAGAAAAAAAGAATCGGTTAGCACCTTGTAAGTCTTACCTCTACTCAAAGTCAGGGATTCAGGACTTTCAGCGTAGTTTAACGTATTCCAGTTGAAAGTTTGACCAGTCAGTATCTTAGGTATCACCACAAAATAATACAAGGTAAATTTTACTTCTCTAACTAGTAATTTTCTGTATAATATTTTTATCTTACGCTCGGCCATACTTGTGGTTCTGCGTACACGCCCTTGTGTACACACAAGCTATGGCAAAGCGGCAGTCATGAGATAAACTTACTATATCTAATCTACTATCTAGTCAGTCTGACATACTTGTGATACTGCAAACATCCCAATTAAGCTTTACGGCAAGTCTCGGGGACTTGGTTTTACTGTCGCGTGTCGTCTCGTGTGCGCGCCCGCGAGTTTTACGACAAGCTCCTGTGTAAACGGACACTAATTACACTGTTTTATTGTGATGGGTCACCGCTCTTGCTGCTTCCGTAAGGATGTAGTTTTTGATCCTTATTAAAAAAAGTAAAATTTAAATTGGGATAGTTTTCAATACTAAAATGTAGATTCCACACCAATGCAAAAGTCGTAGCATGTTGCTACGAAATAGCGCACAACGAAAGATATTGGGTAAAAATTTCATATTTATATTCTGCAACAAGATTTTACTAATCAAATCTAAATTATGTTCTTTCACAATAAAATACCACTAAATTGTAAACCGAAAAAAAATCAACAAGTATAATAATACCAGCAACATTAAATTATCATGAATTCAAACGAATATAAGACCAGACATTAAAATATGAAACCTACCTTTATCAACAGCATTAATATCGCCAGTCGCCCGCCATATATTACGGAATCGACAGTGACCGTTCCATCTGGAAGGTGCGCCCATATATTACGGAGTGACAGCGGAGTCCCATCTGGAGCAGACGGACCCTAATTACAACGTGTTCCGTAATGTAAGCCTCAATTTATGCGGGTGCCAAGAAAAAGTGGGTAAGGACGAGATGGCATCGGATTTTGAAGGTTCCAGATAATTATTTGTATGTCATGTCAACTTTTTCATTCATTACTATTATGCATCCATTAATCAATTTTGGGTAGTGAATCTATATCGATTCGCCTTTTCGCCAATTCGGATTAATTACTTTCAATAAATTATTCAAAATATGCTCAACAAAAAAAAAAACTCTTTGACCAATGTGTCTACGCTTCTGCAGAAAACGGTATTATTTAAAAAAAAATAGATGGCTCATCATCATTTTTCTTTTCGGTGAGTTCGCTCTGTAGTCGACTCTGTCTGTCACCTATGACCTAAACTACAGACAAGAAATAATATAGGTACCCATTTCTCAAAAAAGAAAAAAACTCCCGACTGATCCCTAGAAGGCTTTCTCCATTATAATTGGCTGAGGATTGCCAGAGCAATATTATGTTCGGGTTTCAGGCGCGGCTTGCGTGAAACTAGTTGGCCAAATCCTATTTAGCTGTAATATAATAACAGAACTCCATTTTCTGTTGGATTTTTTTCTTATTGAACAATAAGGTGATAAAGACAGTTCTTTTTTTAGTCAATTATTAAAAAAAACTGTCGGATAATAATTTTGGGTTTGTTTTAAGTAACATGGAATGGAAGTACCTCTATATAAGATACTGCAGCTGTACCGTCACTTAATTAGATAAGAGACTTTACGTATTAAAATATACGTTAATTGAGTCAATCAAGGATAATTAATGAATCGCCGACACTTAAAATATTTGACTTGATTTTGGTATTGTAAGCTCATTAAAAGATTTCATTGTACATTTTTTAGACACTTACTTATTTAATTTTCCCTATTTAGCAGCAGAATTAACACGTAAAATCCTAAAGTAGATTTTTTCACAAAAATCACATGATCCGTGATAGCACAAAAAAGCCTAAATAGGTACGTATAGAAAAAATATGTCTTTTTTCAGAGTTCCATACCCAATGGTGCTTCTGCTCGACGATCAAGCAGTGTATGTTAACTTCGTTTAAAGTTAACACGTTAAATGTGTTTCTTTAGCGTTTACGGGCATTACCTACTCGTGTGATCAATATAACTTACTACTTCGTACATCCATCCATGCTGGATAGAAAAACATAGAATGTTCTAGACGCATCTCTTCCCAAATATGCTATAATAACCAGGTATTTAAGGGATTCGATGGTTACAGTATATTGTAATTTAGGCGATGGCCTGATAACCTATCACTACAGCAATATACAGATCTACTCAGACGTGGCGGACCTTTTTTTAGGTCGTTGACGCTCTGCCTACCCCATTAGTAATACAGGCGTCGTGATTCTAATCAACTGTTTCCGATATTTCATGCTCATGAGCTGTGCGTTGCTCGAGCGCACATATTTATGAAGCTTGAACTTCTCTACTCTCTAACTTTTGTAGTAAAACATAATATTTACTTTAGTTTTGCACAGTATTCGATACCAACTACGCTCTGTTTCCCCAGCCATTTTATCCCCTCAACTGTGCAATTACCAACAATAATTTATCCAGACGAGGCGGCGATGGAGGTCTAATTTCACAGCAAATTTTCAATTTTGTCGCCAGCCGTCCTCGCGATAAAGCTGGTATATTTTTACATTTAAAACTTCTTGCGTGGTTTAGTGGTCTAAGCCTTAGACTCTCGATCCGGATGTTTTGAGTTCGAATCCTAACGTGGAACACTGACTATTCCTTCAGTAAATCTAATGGGAACTTTATGACCAAGTAAATATACCTATTATACGAGAAATCTAAACGCAAAATTACTACCAGGTCTATCCGATAGCTTGGATCCTATTTATTTTACAGACAATCAGATGATCAGCCTGTTATGTTTTACTTAACCAAACTAGAGACCCCGTCGAGTTAATGCACGTAAAAATTCTAATTTACAAGAGTGGTAAAATTTAATAATTACACCATGAGCATCCGAATAAAACCTTCAGCAGTCTAGCTGAAAAAAAAAAGTTGAACTAGAATATAAATTTTATGCTTAAAATTTTAATTTACCGCAGAATAATTCGCAGATCGTGTCTGAGAGTGGAAAGAGGTGCTTAATTACTGAGCACCGCTCGTCTACCGGGAAAGGCTTCATTTTCCAACTGATCTCGGAAGAAGGGGATAAAACACACTGGAGTTTATATTTAATTAGAAAACTATACAATGCCTAACTTTGGAAAAAAATAGAAAGTTATATATATTGGTAATATTTTTAATAACCACTGAATTAATAATATTAGTAGGATGATAAAGATTGTATTCAAGTAAATTATTTGCGAGCAAAAGCTAGTTAAAAACAGACACTCTTTAGTGAATAAATTTAGCTTCAAACATGACATAGTTTGACCGGTAATTAGCCAACTTGTCTGCTAGGTAAAGGTCATTGCCCTGATATATTCCCAAGATGGCAACCCCGATTGATACTATGTAGATAAGGGCAGGAAAAGGGCAAGAGAAATGTAAGCAAGTGTACCGTATAATTAGCGTTGGTATAATGTGCGTGTAGGTAAATTTACACACGCATATACATACATACATACATACTATCGCGCCTGTATCCCTTAAGGGGTAGGCAGAGCGTCAACGACCCAAACAAAGGTCGTTCCGCCACGTCTGACAAGTTTTAAGGGTTGTTTAAGAAAGATAGATCTGTATATTTCTGTAGTGACAGGTTGTCAGCCCATCGCCTAGATTACAATATACTGAAACCATCGCATATGGTATAAATATTCACACGTACAAGTATGTATGTAATTTGCAATAAATTTTCTTGTGGGCGGTAGACATAAAGTCTCTGTGGCGAAAACTTCTAGATACAATTTTTTTTAACTTTATATTTGTTTAAGATAAAAAAATACAATTTATTATAATCGATAGATCAAATTTTTATTAGAGTTGAAGTGCGGAACGGGGTGGCCTAGGTTTGAGTCTTCAATCACATTACATGATTTTGCTAATGAGATGTCTCCTGATATTATGAAAAAGAAAATTTATTCCCATAGGTAATGATATCAAATCAATCTTGCTAAGCAGCATTTTTGAATTTAATATAGGAGAGCCATTTTTCTAACTATATTTCATGGGAAAAGTTTCATTAGTGGAACCATTCTCCTTTGGCTACAAGCAAAAATTCAAAAGCTATGAAACTTCCAGCTTAAACTACCACTTTATCCCTCTTTTTAAAAACAAAGTAAGCTAAAGTAATTACTTTTTAGTTTTAAACTCATAATCTCCTTCGCGTCGTATTACCTTTTTAAATAAAGAAAAATATAGAGAACGAT